>CM024757.1:61113799-61407695 GCA_014218235.1 Colocasia esculenta | reverse complement strand
GTGGTTTAGTTGTGGATCATATGAACTATGGAACATGAAAAATGTTCTTTTGTTGAAAATCAATTAGCAATTGAATTTTGATTATATATTATTTGTATGAATATTCATGTAGAGATTGTTTGTGTGATATTTTTTATTTTTTATTTTTATATTTTTACAGATTTTTTTTTCTGATTTGTAGATCACTTAATATTTAATAATTTTATTAAAATCATGATCCGAAGCGGATAGAATCCGTATCCGCTCTGTATTTGAATAATATTCGATTAAAATATTTACTCCGTATTCGAATCTTATTCGAATTGAATACGGAATTCGATTAATTATTGGATCGAAATGAAAAAAATTCATATCGGCTCTGTATCTGATCCATTTACACTAGTCATAGATTCTGGATCACTACAATGCTCAATGACCACATCACATCATTTGCATAGCTAATGGACAGGCAATACCCAAGATGGCAACAAGTATTGCTAACACGAAATACATACATAGAAGAACGGCTTACTAATTAACATGCAGTATTGACACCAACAAATAAGAACACAATACATCATCATTTAACAGCAAAATGTTAAAAAAAAAAAGAATCCTATCCACCCATGATCCGCTTTGCTCTAACGAGATCGGACGGTTGAGAAGTAGACTGGCAGGAGGACACTCTGTAAGTTTCAGGAGATCCCGCTCCAATGGTTCAGTCTAAAAAGACCAAACGAGGAAGCATAGACGGATCTAGTGAAGAACCAGTGGGGTCACGTGACCCCACTGGAATTTTAAAACCTATGGATGAGTTTAAAAAACTTCCATTAAATTAATTGATTGAAATTTTTTCTAAAGAGAGTGACCCCACTGAAAATTTTTCTGGGTCCGTCTATGCGAGGAAGTGAGTGGGGGATCACGAGTAGCTAGTAGAGCATACTTCGTGCAGTTTGACCTAAGAGTCTTTGGGACGAGACAAATAGCCGTGGTAAGAAGTGGATCGGGGTCAGCCAGTGTGCTTGTACCTCGAGAAGTTTCTTAGAGTTAAAGGGTTTAGTCCTTAGATCCAAGAGAAATATTATTGTTGTCTTTTATCTGTCTCAGATAACAAATAAGAGGAAGGATTAAAAGGAGGGATAATGGGTCTGTTTGTTTAACCCCGTAAAACCCCACTCAGGGAAAGCATTTCAAGAAAATTTATATTTTTTTAATATTTGGTATTTTTAAAAATTAAAATATGTAAAACATCATCCTAAAAATCTCAAATTTTGACGTCGACGGCAAAAGTTCAGAAGCCATTTTCCTTCTGTGTATTCTCCTTCTTCCATTAATCACTTCTGTGGAAATGGAATTTTTATCATCAATTTAAAATTTAAGTTCTGTTTAAATCATGTTCCTCTTTTTCTCATGGATGCATATTGCGAATCCAAGTCCCGTCGAATGCTACACGAGCAATGGCGACGTGAGATGAATCAGCAATTCGCGCAGCGCGGGCGTGCCAGTCACCGAAGTGACAACCAAATGGTTTGCCTCCGAGAGTCGGAGGACTTTAAGTCTATTGTGTGCGCCGTTTGACTTCGTCAAACGAAAGTGAGTGGTCGGGTCCTGGACCAAAATCCCGTCGTTGTCTGAGTGCAACGACGTTAATTACATCTCTTTTAGAAAGAGAAAACCCTGATTATCGCCAGATTAGAAAGCCTCGTGACCTTAAAACGGGACATCCGATAAAGGGTGAGAAGCATAATTGAACTGAAATATTAGGGAGCAAGACAAACGCCTAATCGAACCCATTAGACCTTTCACTCAACCCGCTACCCAATCTCTTTGCCTATTTACTTATTGGTCCTCTTTACCACGAAAAGGTTCAATTCGGCCTTTTAAATCTATTTGAGAAAGACATTTGAAAAGGGGTGGTCTCTTGACTTTTTGTTGAAAATAGATACATTTGGTCTTTTGTTGAAGATCATTTCAATTTGGTTCTCCTTTTTTTTTTGTTGCAAAACATATATAATCTTTTATTTGCGGAGAAAGGTTTGTTTGGCTCTTTTGTGCATGGTGATGCAATCTTCTATTACTTGAGAAAAGGTCTAATTTGATCTCTTGCTCTTTTGGAAAACATGGGGGGGTGACCTTTGATTTGCTTGAAATGGGTTTGAATTAGCCTTTGCAATTTTTATCATTAAACGATTTAATTTGTTGTTTGGGTCCTTTGAGCATTCGGAACGGAGTTCTATTCGTTCGGCGGAGCTCATTGGCTCAACACACTTCGCAGACGTCTTCGAATCGGCGCAGCTGACGGCAGAGAGTGAGTCGGCGCAGCCCTGCTAAAGTCATAGACATCATTGAATCGGCTTTCGTTTGCAACGTTGCCGACTCAATTAGAAGCTAATGACCTCTTTTAAGGGTTTTGCGCCAACTCACCCCTTGCGAGGAAAATTCGGCAGCATTTCCCTATCGTCGTGGTCGATAAGGGGAAAGCGCGATGCTCATCCATCACTAGCGGAGATGGCACCAAAAGAGAGAGTGTACATCGTAGAACGACGTAACTCTAATGGCACATGACCCCGATCTCCCAGACATGCCTACAGAGATTCGAGCAAGTCATGACCAGACAACCCACGGGACGGATGAGTGACATGTAAACCCACCCGTCCGGGCATGGACATTGAGTTGTCCAACCCGAGGGTGTGGATGGGTCTCATGTTGGGTCATTTGACCATTGATCGGCCGACGTCACACTAAGCAATGGCATTGCTCATATGGCTTCAGCCAATGATGACCAGGGCGTCGAATCGGCGCAGCTCTGCTCTGTTCTTACAGGACTGCCAGAACCAGTGCCAGGCTGAATCGGCGTAGCTCTGCTCTGCTCCTACAGGACTACCAGAACCAGTGCCAGGCCGAAGGCGCAGCTGGTTACCTGTGCAAGAGGTAACAAACGCCCCTCTCCTAGAACACCCTTGCTTATGGCAGGGATGATCTTGGAGTTTGAGGTGGTATTATAACCCATTGCTTGGTGGGCTAAACAAAGAGATCTAGGCATTATTTGTCCAGTCCCCTTGACTAGCGAAATGGGGCTCTTGGAAGGCTATTTTGTGTTGGCTTGAAATGCACATCAAGGGATGGCTGGAAAACCGCAAAGGGGGGTTGACCCATTGAGAGAGAGGCGAACCAAGCTTGATGATCTTTGAATGAGACTTTGGAAATGGCATTTAAGCGAGGGGATATGAGCATTATTTGCTCAATCTCCTGACCATTGCCATGGGTGTATATTGACCACAATGGGGACTTTGAGGGGTCGATTTGGACAGTGGGAAACTGGTCTTTGCAAGGCCAAACGAAGGAGATATGGTCTTTTGAAGAGGGAAACGAGATGGGGACAAAGATGCATTACATGAGAAGTAAGGCCTTGCACCCCCATGCCCTCATTTATTGAGGTATGGAGAGGCTAGAGACCCCCCCTTTTTGGCCTATTGGGGATGAGGAGGTGCACCATATAGTAGATGGCCTCTTCCATCCCGGGACCCTTTTTTCATGCAAACAAAGAGAGTTTTCTTAAAAAAAAACTTGCATAGAAGAGGGGAAGTGATGAGCATTAAATGCAAAGGGAATAATGTATCACATCACAAGGAATGAGAAGAAACATCAAACATAAAAAAGTGTTCTCTTGCTTAGGAAAAGGGGGGGGGGGGGCAAGTACAATGCTTTCAAAGAAACAAAAGAGAGGGGAGAAAAACCAACGTGCCATTCACTCCTCTCTCTCCCCTTTGACAAGACAACTCAATGCCTCTCTCTTTCTCTCTTTTCTTTTCTCTCTTTTCTCTTCTCTTACCCTCTCTTCCTTGCCTTCTTCTTGCAGAAATCCTTCACGGGAGAAGCCTCCTTAGAGCAGAAATGCAGGCCTCCTTGCTTCTTCCTGCTGCTTGCTTGGTGGAGAGGAAGACCCCCCTTTTCTTGGCCTCCAAGTCTTGTAAAAAAAAATCTCCAAAAGGCCCCCTCAACTCCCTCTGTCGTAGCCTGCTTTTTGTCATTTTTGGGATGTCCTTTTGGGTTGTAGTGGGAAGGGTAGAGGTAGCTTAGGCTTACCTCCCAGCATGGGGATGGTATGGGCCTTGGTTGGTGGGCCATTTCCTTCCCTGTGGGGCCTTGTATGTGGGTCCTTTTAGGTGCATTTCTGCCCATTTAAAAAGCTATATGGGGGTTAGGCCGGTCATGTGGGTGGCCCATTACCACAAATTTGGGGTGTCCACAAATGCCCCCCACCCGTGGGTGGTGCGAGAGGACACGCAAAGCGACATCCGCGGGTGTACTTCGGCCTTTTGACTGTTCACGCTAGCTCATGCAGGTTTTTGACTTGTTGCCGTACTGATGATCTGTTGGTGTCTTGTCGTATTAGTGATCACTTGACTCCGTTAGAGTGATGATCATCTTACATCAACAGCTTGATAATGCACGCCGGCCATGTGCTTCATAGACATGTATATTTGATGAATCGACATCCTTGTAATTTGCTGGCCTCATGAACCAACAGCACTGGGTGATTCAACATGGTTGAGGAATTGGCAGAGGGTACCACAAGTTGATAGGCTTGAGGTGATGGCCATGATTTGGCAGGGGGACTCTCAAGAATCGGCACATGGTTCTCACGAGTCGGCGGGCTCCAAGTGGTATTCATGAGTCGGCCAGCCATTGTGTCCATTGGATTGCACTGGCCTATTGTATGAGCCAATGGGGCATGCTGGCTTGCCATATGATCTGGCGGCTCTTTCTAGACCCAATAAGTGACCCGACTGTTTCCTTTCTTTTGAACCCTCTTGCTGACTGGTCACCTTGAATGCACCACAATCTGAGCATGCAGTAGCGTTGAGGTTTTAGTATGAGGAAGTAGACAGCTTCCACGTCGTTGTCACCAACTGTGATAACCAGACTGCTGCTTTGGAGATCTTGTAGCCCTCATCAATGCAGCTTTGCTCATAGCTAGATTAATGTGCTCTTGTCTTCCTCTTTAAACTTTTGCTATGTCTGGGTATTGACAAAGCTGGTTCTATGGGTGTTGACTAACTTAGCCATTTGTCGACGCCTGCTCCATGAGGTGTTGACAGATTCAATTAGAGTCCACCATGTGTCGACATCTGCTTTTCTGATTGTTGGCTGACCCTATCAGAAATTTCCTTCAAGAGGCTTGAAATTTGTCAGAAACGACTTCATGTATAATGACATTTCACTTCATTAGGTATGAGATAGAACTCCGACTGGCATGAAGTTAAGCTTTGACTGGCAATGGCACGAAGGCGAGCTTCAGATGGCGCTGGCATGAAGGCGAGCTTTGACTGGTATGAAGAAGAACCTCAGCTGGCATTGGCATGAAGGCGAGCTTTGGCTGGCACTGACGTGAAAATAAGCTTTGATTGTCGAGTACCACTTCTGTCAGGATTTCCTTTCCAGAGACTTGAAGCCTGCTTGTCTTTGGCATGTATTTTTTATTTTCACATTATCGAATTGAGCGCCCTTTCGGGTTTTCACCCAATCCGACCCCCTCTTACTTTGCCTACATGCCCTTTCGAGTTTTCACATAGCGGGGTACCCAATTTTGCCCACGACGCCCTTTCGAGTTTTCGCCATGACCGGGTTCTAACTCTTTTTACCCTTGTCCAGGGGAAACCTAGACAAGTCCAGCGAGGCACCTCTATTTTAAGCCTCTTTTTTTTGCTTTTTTTTTCATATACATATATATATACTATAAAGAGAGATTCATAAGTGGAATATAACTCGACCACCAATCATACCATGATGTTGGTAGATGGTGTGAGGTTATTTGTGTTGATTGCAAAATGGTAACCTAGAAAACCTATGTACTAGCTTCAACAAGGGTTCTAAAGGTAAACATCTATTGGTTAGCCAAGGCAAGAAGTCAAGGCTAAGCTTTATTTGGAATTTTGTAAAGGCAGAGGCTATCTAAACCTAGGGTCCTACTTGGCGAGAGCAAGTGTATATATGAGTGAGGCATAGATGGCAAGAGACAGCTTGTCTAAGTTTTGAGGTTTCATTTTGACCAGAGAGTGCATAGCTGGATTCAGAGAATGTATAGCAAAAAGGGGATTTCTTGAAAGAGCAGGGATGGAACTCCCCCTTCTTGCCATTTTGACATTTTTGACTTCATTCATTTTTATTTTTTTTTATCACATTACTGACCCAAGCGCCCTATCGGGTTTTCACCAGAGTCAGCCCCTTCTTGCTTTTGCCTACGCGCCCTTTCGGGTTTTCACGTAGCAGGCTTCCCATTTTTGCCCACGACGCCCATTCAGGTTTCACCGTGGCCGGGTTTTTCTTGTTTTTTTACCCCTACTCTGCAGTGGAATCCGAGTAGGTCCGACAGGCATCTCTATTTTTAACCCTTTTGTTCATCATTTTTTATCATCATTTTTTTTTTCTTATACAGAAATATCGCAGGATATGCCCTGCGAGTACATTCAATAGTGTACCCTCAGAGTTCTTGGACATGAAAGACTAGAGGGTGTATGTCTTCAAGGCAATGTCAAATTCAGCTCTATGAGTTGTTGGATCCTCTTGACGTTGAAGCATAATGACGCCATCTCGAACCATCTAGCAATGTGAAGGTGGCTCCACCATATTGACTTGGGGGATCTTGGGCATGGAATGACAAAGCTCAATGTTAAATCCCCCGGACCGCCGCAAAAAAAAAAAGGATGTGATGATATACGATTCCTGCAAAAAAAAAAAAAAGGTTATATAAACATTGAACATGGCTATTCGATTTTAACTCTTAGTTCCTTCGAGGTCTCACGTAGCAATTGTCCCACAGGCTGAGATCGAACTACAATACTTTTCTTGTAGTTGCAGCTCCTCGGAGATAGATATTTATACCCTTGGAGACCTCAGATGCAGAACTAATCCTGCGAACTGAGGCTGGACTACGGTATTTATCCCATAGTTGCAGCTCCTTGGGGATGGATTCTTATATCCTTGGAGACCTCAGATCGCGGAAATAATCACACGAGCTGAGGCTGGACCACGGTATTTATCCCGTAGTTGCAGCTCCTTGGAGATGGGTTCTTTTTATATCTTTGGAGACCCCAGATGTGGCAGCATTTCATGATCTGAGGCTGGACTGCGGTATTTATCCCGCAGTTGCAGCTCCTGGTAGATTGATTAAGAATTCGAGTACAGGAGCCCAACACGTGAGCAGAGAGACTCGAATTCTTAAATCGAATGTTCTATTTTCCTTTTATGTATTTCTTTTGTACTGTTCATTTTTGTGATTAATTTTCTATTTTCTCTTTTTTTCTTTTTCCTCTTTTCTTTTTTTTATTTTTTTTTGAACGAAATTTCATTCATCCTCTCTTTTAATCATTTTATTTTTTCATTGATTTTTATTATTTTCTATTTATTTTGTCTCTTTTTTTTCCTTTTCTTTTTTTAATGTATGTCTTTTAGAGACCTCAAATGTGGTAAACATTCCACAAAAAGAGGCTGGATTACGGTACTTGTCCTGCAGTGTCTGTTTATAGGAGGTCAATTTTGATTTATATCTTTGGAGACCCCAGATGTGGGAAATATCCCACAACTGAGAATGGAATGCGATATTTGTCTCGCAGTTGCTGCTCTTTTGAGATCAATTTGTCTTTTATCCCTGGAGAACCCAGATGTGGAAAACGTTCCACAAATTGAGGATGGACTACGGCACTTATCCCGTAGTTGCTGCTCATTTAAGATTATTTAATTTTGAATCCCTGGAGACCCCAGATGTGGGAAATATTCCACAAACTGAGAATGGACTACGGAACTTATCCCGCAGTTGTAGCTCTTTGAGATTATTTGATTTTGAATCCCCGAAGACCCCAGATGTGGGAAATGTTCCACAAACTGAGAATGGACTATGGAACTTATCCCGTAGTTGCTGCTCCTTTGAGATTTATTTGATTTTAAAGTTCTTTTGCTTTAAATGTCTTTTTAGTCAGTTGGAAACATGGGCACAGAGACCGATTTTGAAATCATGAGGGCGTGGAAGCCCGATTTGAAAGTTATGAGGGCGTAAAGGCCTCGATCTTTTTATTAAACATGTATGGCGCTAAGGTTCCATTTGAAAACATGAGGGCAAAGAAGCCCGATTTGAAATTTGCGAGGGCGTAGAGGCCTCGATCTTTTTATTAAACATGTGGGCGCTAAGGTCCCAGTTTGAAAACATGAGGGCGAAGAAGCCCGCTTTTGAAATTGTGAGGACGTGAAAGTCCGATCTTTTATTAAATATGTGGGCGCTAAGGTCCCAGTTTGAAAACATGAGGGCGAAGAAGCCCGCTTTTGAAATTGTGAGGAGGAACGTGCAAGTCCGATCTTTTTATTAAACATATGGGAGCTAAGGTCCCAGTTTGAAAACATGAGGGCGAAGAAGCCCACTTTTGAAATTGTGAGGACGTGCAAGTCCGATCTTTTATTAAACATGTGGGCGCTAAGGTTCCAGTTTGAAAACATGAGGGCGAAGAAGCCCACTTTTGAAATGTGAGGACGTGCAAGTCCGATCTTTTTATTAAACATGTGGGCGCTAAGGTCCCTGTTTGAAAACATGAGGGCGAAGAAACCCGCTTTTGAAATTGTGAGGATGTGCAAGTCCGATCTTTTTATTAAACATGTGGGCGCTAAGGTCCCAGTTTGAATACATGAGGGCGAAGAAGCCCGCTTTTGAAATTGTGAGGACGTGCAAGTCCGATCTTTTTATTAAACATGTGGGCGCTAAGGTCCCAGTTTGAAAACATGAGGCGAAGAAGCCCGCTTTTGAAAATGTGAGGACGTGAAAGTCCGATCTTTTTATTAAACATGTGGGGCGCTAAGGTCCCAGTTTGAAAACATGAGGGCGAAGAAGCCCACTTTTGAAATGTGAGGATGTGCAAGTCCGATCTTTTTATTAAACATGTGGGCGCTAAGGTCCTAGTTTGAAAACATGAGGGCGAAGAAGCCCGCTTTTGAAAAATATAAAGGGCGTAGATGCCTCGATCTTTTTATTAAACATGTGGGTGCTAAGATCCCGTTTTGAAAAACATGATTTTGAGTTTTGAAACATGAATTTTCAAATATGATTGACGCATCGCTACTTCGAAAACGTCGATTTTGTAATTTGACCGGAAAATTGTCATTTTTTCTTAAATATGAATTTTGAAATATGATTGGCAAATTGCCAGTTTTGAAATATGTCTTTGAAACATGATTGGCAAATTGCCAGTTTTGAAATATGTCTTTTGAAACATGATTGGCAAATTGCCACTTTTGAAATATGTCTTTTGAAATATGATTGGCAAATTGCCAGTTTTGAAATATGTCTTTTGAAATATGATTAGCAAATTGCCAGTTTTGAAATATATCTTTTGAAATATGATTGGCAAATTACCAGTTTTGAAATATGAATTTTGAAAACATGGTTGGCGATACGCCACTTTTCAAAATATGAGTTCTTTTGAAGTCATGAATGGCTAGCTTGCCGATTTGAAAACATAACTTTTGAAAACATGGTTGGCGAGTCGCCACTTTTAAAATATGAGTTCTTTTAAAATTATGAATAGCAAGCTTGCCAGTTTTAAAATATGACTTTTGAAAATATGGTGACAATTTGCCAGTTTTTTTTTAAGTTGAATAAGGATAAATCCTTCGTCCATTTTATTAGGGATCTGGAAAAAGAATATGCACTCAAAATCCGGTAAGAAAACCCATGTATGCATAAGCACATAAGCGGTGAAAGCCCGATGTAATATGATCATGCGGGCTCATATCATCGCCCTACAGAAAATATGCAATTTTGTTGAGGTATTATTTGTCTCAGAACCATGGTCTGGCTGGCGGTATGGTTGGCCTTTTTATTTTTTGCTACTCGTCATCGACGATAATACCTCAGGTGGCCTTAGAAGAGCCGGTTGAGACCACTTCAATGACCAGGTCTCATGCTGGGTGGTCGGTGTGACTACCTCAACAAGCTATTTTTTTTTTCTTTTCATCATTTTTTTCTCTCTTTTTTTTTGAATGAGTATTTACATGAATGGACATTACATATTTGATCTGCATCTGCCCCCAGAATCACTCAATCTCGACGAGCTGGCTCTTATTTATTACTGGTTGAAGATCTTGAAGTTCCCCCCCCCCCCAGGGGGGGGGGGGGGCATGAGCTCATCGGTGCATCGACCATCTTGAGTTTCTTATGCTCTTCAGTCTCAAATATCATAGGTTGTATCTACCCCCATGTTGGATAGCTTGTTTGCTGCACGCTCGTCTTTTCTATTGCAATGAAGCCCCATGAGGGCGTGGCGGGTCCACCTTGTACTCGCCCACTTGCAGATCTTCTTTTCTTATCAGTGCTTCAATTTTATCTTTGAGGACATAGCAGTCCTTTGTAACATGCCCGGCAGTCGATGATATAAGCAGAAACGGGCATCGTCCATTTTCTTGATGTCCTCTGTCCTTCTAGGATCGGGTGGGACGATTTTGTTATGTTGACGTGCCCATTCAAAGAGGGTCTGTGTCTTTTCCTTTGGGAAAGAGTAGGGCTTTTGCATCTTCTCTTGTAATGAGCCCCTTTTATTTCGCTTCATTTGTTCGATAATAGGAGAGCCATCTTCACTCCTCTGTCGTGTAAAGGCTTTGAAGTTCACAGTATGAACATCTGCAGGAGCTGGCCTTTTCCCAAGCAATCTATTTTCCTGACTTGACGCATAGTGTGACGGCCCTCATTATACCGGTACGGTTATACCAACCCACGTCGGTATAGCGAGAGTCCTCACAGTGGGACATTTACCCAAACGATACATACAACTGAGATACACGCGAATATACAACAGAGTAACGGAAGTAAAAGACAACTGTCTTCATTCATTCATCCATCATCCACATTTAACATACATGAAGTTTGCAATTAACCATAAGGAACTAAAAGTTCACATAATTTAAATTGTTGAAATAGAAATACATAATATCCACACTTATACATTCTTTTCATGATACTCTAATACAACGTTCAAATTACAAACTATGAAATGCACAAGTCACCAAAGACTAATCTCCGCGCTCGGAGTCCGTCTCCACTGTCTCCTCCAACGGTGCCACGTCACCAACTACACCTGTACGCCGAAGCAAGGAGTGAGTCAAAAGACTCAGCAAGCAACACTACTCATAACGTACACGTATAAGTCATAGCGGTTTCTACATACACATTCAAAATTTTCAACACATGGCATGAAAGTTTTACAAATTAATACATGGATCATGCTTTCAGATTTCTAAGAATAAAACTTTACCTATCACATGCCCTCTATTCAATTTACTCACGAAATTTTGTCTTTAAAGAACCAAGACATGAGAACTACCAACATGAACATTGTGCATATATGAAAGGAAACACAACTAGCATGAGTTTTATGTTCTTAAGCATATACATAGACATTTTCACATGCTTCAAGTTGCTGGTTTCACATAGTTTAATGGCTGTAAACCTACACATGAGAGCTACCATGTTGCGTAAACATATCATGTGAACAACCCATCATGCTATTCTGTGCCCGTGCTCATCCATTATCCCTAACATGGATTCTAGACATTTTTGCACATATAAACATGATGATAACAATATAAGATTTCTGATTTCACATGGTTTCAGATTTGTCTCACATGGATTTCAATATCATATCCTCACATTTAGAATTTCACATTTTCTTTACACAAGTTTCCTCTTTCACATGGTTGCACTTTGCACATACACATTCACATTGTTCACTTACACATTTACACATGAACACATACACATTACATATTACACATTACACATTACACATTACACATTTTAGGTTCCGTGACATATAGTCCAAACCACCAAAGAAGGACATATACACATCACATTACACATAGACGCCATCTAGGCATTCCAATGGCGACTCTTGGACTGCGCAGACCAGAGAACAAGTCTCCACCCTAACCAGTGGTACTTGTCCATCTCCAGGATTTCCCCCTAATGCCCTTAGGGTCACTTACACATTGAACTTTCTCAGGGGGACTTTTCCTGATACAGTTCCACTGCCCTCTACGGAAGCAGTGTCACATTGGCACAGTTACACATTTACACATTTTACCGTAACACATGGTTTTACACATATCACTTTTCATCTCGTTCACTTTCTCACTCACATGCACATCTCTTTTTTTCCTGACATGGCACTACAGATTTCAGGAGTTTAACACACAGTAAATGCACTAATCAGGTCGGGTTAAACAAATCTAACCTCATTACGATAACATACATAGATTATTACATTTCACATGAAAAATACATAACTCCTTATATACTGGTCCAAATGACCTGAAATTTTAACCACATGCTATTTTCGGGTTCAAGGTCATACATTCAAATTTTCAGATTTTCTGAGCTAAATAGAATTTACAGAAAATCAAATACCTATTTCGCATGCCATTCACAATTTAGGTCGATATGGACTTATATACACAAGTCAAATTTAGCAAGCTACTGTCTGAACAGAGACTACTGTTATATGCATGATTTGAGAATACAGAATTACCCTAAATCATACATCTATAGATCTCACCACAAATCATTCTTGCATGCCTTTTTATTTACCGAACCGAGTTTATTGGCAATTTATACAAGCATGGACAATTTATCAAAAACTGAGTACATGTATACTGATCCACTAATCTTCATGATCTAAAAACTGAGGCATTCAGACTGATCCTAATCATAAAGCATAAATTGGCAAGATCATCAACAGTCATGCTTACAAATTCATGGAATACAATCTTCTAACATCCACCACCACACATCACACTCATCCACACCCCACATTTAACAATATACATAGTGTATAGGGTTACCATATATCCTCATTCACGGAAACCATACCGAAAATAGTTGTATAGGAAGGGCAGAACAGGTCACTGTTCTGTCCAGAGAACTTGGCGGCGGTCTCTGGCCGCTGACTCAGTGTCAGCGGCATGGTCGATGGACGCCAAGCATGATCTCAGCGTCCATTGACCTTGCTGTCAATGCAGGTCTGTGCAGAAACACAGACCCGAGCTCTCAAGTTTGGGTGAATGTGAGGGTCTAGGACTCGAGGGAAAATTCAAAAATAGTAGAAACGACCTAGACACATACGGGGACATTATGGTTAGGTCACTTGCCTTTTAGAAAATGCTCAAATAGATCAAAGGTGCTCGGAAAAGCCCTCCTTGGGCAGTCCCAAGAAGGTGCAGAACTCCCTCCTAGATCTTCTTCCTCTGGGCTCCTGGATGATCTCCACACCAAGGGGATGTCGGGGAAGCCTCCTCCTTTGCTCCAGCTATCCTCTTGTCGTGGAAGATGGCCGGATCTAGCTCCAGGAAGTCTGATCTTTGGGTGCAAAAGGGTGGATTTTCTCAGTTTTTCTTCTAGGGTTTTTCTTTCTCACTTTTCTCCTCTTGCAAAGGTGAAGAGAGGAGTGGGAGAAGGCAGATCCGGGTTCAGACATAAGGGGAGGACCCTCTCCCACTCACAGGGGGACAAGACAGCTCTCAGAGCCGTTGGGGACAGCTCCCCAATGGCTGAGCTTTCTTGTTTCCGAAATTTCTGGCTCTGCTGCGCATGTAGGCCAGAGAAATAGGCGTCCATATCGTTAGACGTCAGGATTAGTGTTGGCGTCCATGTCTGGACGCTGACACCACCTCAACGGCTAGGGGTTGACGCTAAGATGGTCTTCGGCCAGAAGTCTAAAATATGCAGAAAACCATGCATACCATGCATATATTCATGCAATATGTATATGGTAGTGTATCCATACTATCACCATTCAATACATGCAATATTTACATATAGTATAAACACATGCACACGTAATTGTACTAAGTAATACGTACGTAAGTATGTATATACATACACAAGCACAATTATACACACACACAAATACAAATAATGCGACAGAAATTCGAGGGCCTTACACCTAGACAGGAGGATAGTTGGAAAGGAATTGTTCGATCTCGGCCACAACTTTGTTTAATCGGTCGAAGGACTTGATCTCAATGCCGATCATCTTTTCTAGGACAAGCCTGCTCAGGTTTTGCTTGCAAATTTGAACAGCATCCTCTGGATGTAGTGGTCGTCTGCATCTCATGCTGAGATCCCTCCACCTTTTAACATAGTCAAGAGCCGATTCATTATCTTGTTGCCCGGTTGCATATAACTCGGCCAGTGTGATTTCTCTTTCAGCAACATAGAATCTTTCTACGAACTGTCTTTGCATATCTGGCCAGTCTATAATAGACCCGACTGGTAAATTCGAATACCATTCGAAAGCCAGCCCAGTCAGGGAAGACCCGAAGATTTTGAGCAAATATGACTCATCTGTGGCCAGGTCTCCCATTACATTGACATAATGTGCAACATGTTCTTTTGGTGATCCTTGCCCATTGAACTTTTCAAACTTGGGTGGTTTGCTGATGCCAGAAGGTAATCTCTTTATAGCATGGTACACAGGATATGGTACCTGGTACACCTGAAATAGGGTTTGATCAGACCTGTCCATTCCAGATAGTTTTGTTTCTATGATCTGTTCCAACATTTGTCTATTCATAATCGGTGTCCGGACCATGTCTGGATGAGGAGGAGCCGACTGCATTTGAGCCATGGTGGCGGGCCCTTGAGGTGCTATTTGGCAGGCTATGGGCCGCTCTGGAGCTGTTGGGCTTTTGGTGCCCTTAATAAGGCCTGATACCGACTGGGGCATTGTTGGTTGTAATAGGGTGTGGGGCAGGTTGGTGTCAACTTGTGGTGCCCCCACTATGCCCCCTGCTTCTCTTGGTGCAAGAGCCTGGGCGTCCCTTTCTTCAATTTGTCTTTTCAACCTTTCAATCTCATGTTGGTATCTTCGTATCAATGCTGCCACAACAGGATCATATATATGAGTGCTAGGGACATCATATATCACTTCAATTGGGGCTCCTCCCAGAGGGGTAGGTGGCAGATTACTGATATTATCAGTTGCTGTTATATCTGCGGCCTCTTCTTGGGCCACTGAGACTATTGGGGCTTTGCCCTTAGCTTCTTCCCTCCTGGCAGAAGGATTCGGCCCTTCATTGAGCCTTGTCAATTCATCTTGTTCAGGGGGTGTATCCCCATGTTGACTGACCACACCAGTCATACAACATGTGTATATTTGCAGAGCTTTGTCTGTTCTTTCGGCTTCTTTGCATTCTACCTCATTCCTGGGTGTCTGCATCCTTTCAGACCCATCCTCTGACATCTTCTGAGGCAGCTGCTGATACAGAGAAATTACATTTACCCCTTTTTGTTGAGCTTCTCGTCGGGCTGGGGCTTCATGTGGACGTGGCGGATCCACCTTATACTCGCCCATTTGCAGCTCTCCTTTGTTTATCAATGCTTGGGCCACATCTTTGAACACATAGCATTCTTCTATGGCATGACCCACCACTTGATGATAAAGGCAAAAGAGCGGATATCCTCTCCTCTTGTAGTTCTCTGGCCTTTTAGGACTTGGCAAGACAAGCTTGTTGTGTTCGCGGGCTAGCTCAAAGAGGACCCTTGTTTTGTTCCTTGGGAAGGAATAAGGCTTTTACAGTCTCTTGTAGCAGAATTTGCTTTCTTGGCTTTGACAACTTGGCAGGTGGGGAGCTGGCCACCCCTTTAGCAGTTGTTAAACCATTGGGCTGTCTTTTCTCCTGGTTTGCCTCATCGGTAGAAGAATACTTGGCGAGGATGCCTCGATATCAGATGCAACATTGCTCAGTCGGCTGAAGGTTTTGATATCAATTCCGACCGTTCTTCAAAGATTTCCTCCCACAGATTGTGCTTGCACATGCAGACAACATCTTCTTCACATGGTGGCTGTTTGTACCTTCTAGTAAGGTTCCTCTACCTTTGATATATTATGAGCTGATTCATCATGCTCTTGGGCAATGGCAAAGAACTTTTCTATTGGGACTTCCTCCTCAACCACATAGGGGTCTGCTTTAGACATCGACCACTATCTGGTTGGTCTATCTTAGATATGGTGGGGGAATCCGAGCATGTGTACCAATTGATGAGGACCCAAGAGGCTTTGGCCAGCATGGTGCATCAAGAGTCAAGCTTCCATCGCATCGATGCAATGCATATCATGACATGGAGAGTATGGAGTCTGATGAGCATTAGGTAAGGTAGCGAGAGTTGGCCCTTTTCTGCCAGCTCCATCAAGCCACATTAGTGTTGGATTTGCAAGATCTGGATGGAGATGGGCCGGCTTATTGTTTAGAGTGTTGATGATAGCCACCGGCGGCACGGGGGCGGCTCTTGGTTTTCAAGTTGCTGCTCAGGAGCATGAGCAGACAATGACTGCTGCTGCACGAGATAGCCTTGCAGCGACTGATATGGCTACTGCTGCTGTTGGAAGAACCGTGGCTGCAGGAGTTGGTATTGAGTCTGTGGACGCGGCTGTCGAGCCATAGCCAAAGACGTCTGTTGTGGTTGTTCATTTACTGGTCGCATGACAATGCGCTGAGCCGAGGCCTCGACTGACCCTAAGGTCCTTTGAGGAGTCTCCCGTGAGCCCTCGACTCCCTGGGCCGCATGTCCCTCAGTCTCTTTGCCTTTTATTTGTAGTTTGAGTGCTTCAATTTCAGCTCGATATTGCTGTAGCAGCTCCAGGACGGCTGGATCTAGGGGTGTAGCAAGAGGACCTTCCTGCACTGTGCCCCCAGGCGTCATTTCTGTGGCGGGGGAATTTCTGTTGCCCCCACTGCCTTGGGTGGTAATTACATTGGCAGTAATTGTCATCATTTGTGTCACAGAGGCATTGGCACCTCCATATGTGGTTGTTAGAGCTGCCGCAACTGCTCTTCTTCTTGTAACGACGCCTGGCCTCTCAGCCAATTCTGCCAGCTCTTCATCATCAGTTGGCAAAGCTCCATAACGGCTTCCTATGCCTGTCATGTGGCATGCAAAGACTTGCCATGAACCATTGTGGTCTCTTCTAACCCTCCGCGATGCTTCATGCGTGAAGGTCAATCTCTCGAAGGTAGATATCCTTGTCTTGATCTTTTAGGCCGAATGTGAAATGTTCACAAGGCACTTCATCCTCCCCCAAGCTGCTTTTTCATTCGGCTTGTGAGGTGTCCACAGCTCTCAGCGGTCTTGTTCGTTGTAGAGGAGAAAATGCAAGGCCAAGGATTTGGTCATGTGGCCTGCGTGCTTTCTCTTGGTGGTGGCGCGTGGCCAAGACAACAAGCGCCAGCTGGTTCTCCCGAATAACCGGGATGTGAGCAGACCGTCGCAGCTCCATCTTCTTATCATGGAAACGGGCATAAGCACATGCCCCCGCTTGGTGCACTTTGGCTTTGAAGCCACGTGGCGGTCTCTGGTAGCCCGGGACCTTCACATCGGCCACTTCTCTTGGTTTTATCTCTTGCGGTGCAGGTTCCTCTTGTACATGCACTTGCACTTTTCTAGGCCTCCACACTTGCTTGAATTTAATCGCTTTGGGGGAAGCTTGCCCATGAAAGTGTGGACATTCTCTTTTCCCGCTATAGCTTGAAATGAATTCTTTACGGGTACTATTGTTGTAACCCGCTCTGGTATAGCTTCGGTTCTCTGGCTTGCAGATGGATTCTTAGGTCACCAATCCGCACACTCTTTCCTGAGTCAGAAACTCGTGCGCGACGAGTGACAATGTTCTCAGCTCAGCTTCCTTATCTGTTGAGGATATCTGTTGGTCTTTTCCCTTTGTTCTTGTGGTGGTCGCCATGCTCCAGGTGGTGGACGTGGCAACTCACTTTTCAGTAATCTTTTTGACTTCAGCTTCATATCCAGCTTCAGCTTCAGCTTCTATTCTAGTTTTTGGGTGCAGGATGTCGACGAACGCGACCCCCAGGAAGTTGGGGAATTCCACGACGGGAGGAAAGCTTCCGAAGCGAGTCGGCACAGCAAGATAGCCGTACCTGGCGTGATCTTGGACAACCAGGGGTCCAAAATGTACTCCAGCCATTGTTTGTTAGTACCTGTTAGTCAAATAAAAAATGACAGTTAGCATTGAGTATAAAGGCCATAAGGCTTTCTATTCTGGCGAAGAGATGACGGGAAGCTTGGTCCCACCGGGCGTGCCACGCTGTGGAAATGGAATTTTTATCATCAATTTAAAATTTAAGTTCTGTTTAAATCATGTTCCTCTTTTTCTCATGGATGCGTATTGCGAATCCAAGTCCCGTCGAATGCTACACGAGCAATGGCGACGTGAGATGAATCGGCAATTCGCGCAGCGCGGGCGTGCCAGTCACCGAAGGGACAACCAAATGGTTTGCCTCCGAGAGTCGGAGGACTTTAAGTCTATTGTGCGCGCCGTTTGACTTCGTCAAACGAAAGTGAGTGGTCGGGTCCTGAACCAAAATCCCGTCGTTGTCTGAGCGCAACGACGTTAATTACATCTCTTTTAGAAAGAGAAAACCCTTGATTAATCGCCAGATTAGAAAGCCTCGTGACCTTAAAATGGGACATCCGATAAAGGGTGCGAATCATAATTGAACTGAATATTAGGGAGCAAGACAAACGCCTAATCGAACCCATTAGACCTTTCACTCAACCCGCTACCCAATCTCTTTGCCTATTTACTTATGGTCCTCATTACCACGAAAAGGTTCAATTCGGCCTTTTAAATCTATTTGAGAAAGACAATTTTAAAAGAGTGGTCTCTTTTACTTTTTGTTGAAAATAGATACAATTTGGTCTTTTGTTGAAGATCATTTCAATTTGGTTCTCCTTTTTTTTGTTGCAAAACATACGATAATCTTTTATTTGCGGAGAAAGGTTTGGTTTGGCTCTTTTGTGCATGGTGATGCAATCTTCTATTACTTGAGAAAAGGTCTAATTTGATCTCTTGCTCTTTTGGAAAATATGGGGGGGTGACCTTTGATTTGCTTGAAAAGGGTTTCAATTAGCCTTTGCAATTCTTTTTATCATTAAACGATTTTAATTTGTTGTTTGGGTCCTTTGAGCATTTGGAACAGAGTTCTATTCGTTCGGCGGAGCTCATTGGCTCAACACATTTCGCAGACATCTTCGAATCGGCGCAACTGATGGCAGAGAGTGAGTCGGTGCAGCCCTGATGAAGTCATAGACATCATTGAATCGGCTTTCATTTGCAACGTTGCCGACTCAATTAGAAGCTAATGACCTCTTTTAAGGGTTTTGCGCCAACTCACCCCTTGCGGGGAAAATTCGACAGCATTTCCCCTTATCGTGGTCGATAAGGGGAAAGCGCGATGCTCATCCACCACTAGCGGAGATGGCACCAAAAGAGAGAGAGTGTACATCATAGAACGACGTAACTCTAATGGCACATGACCCCGATCTCCCAGGCATGCCTACAGAGATTCGAGCAAGTCATGACCAGAAAACCCACGGGACGGATGAGTGACATGTAAACCCACCCGTCCGGGCATGGACATTGAGTTGTCCAACCCGAGGGTGTGGATGGGTCTCATGTTGGGTCATTTGACCATTGATCGGTCGACGTCACACTAAGCAATGGCATTGCTCATATGGCTTCAGCCAATGACGACCAGGGCGTCGAATCGATGCAGCTCTACTATGTTCTTACAGGACTGCCAGAACCAGTGCCAGGTCGAATCGGCGCAGCTCTGCTCTGCTCCTACAGGACTGCCAGAACCAGTGCCAAGCCTAATCGGCGCAGCTGATTACATGTGCAAGAGGTAACAAACGCCCTCTCCTAGAACACCCTTGCTCATGGCATGGATGATCTTGGAGTTTGAGGTGGTATTGTAACCCATTGCTTGGTGGGCTAAACAAAGAGATCTATGCATTATTTGCCCAGTCCTCTTGACTAGCGAAATGGGGCTCTTGGAAGGCTATTTGGTGTTGGCTTGAAATGCACATCAAGGGATGGCTAAAAACCGCAAAGGGGGGTTGACCCATTGAGAGAGGCGAACCAGGCTTGATGATCTCTTTGAATGGGGCTTTTGGAAATGGCATTTAAGCGAGGGGATATGAGCATTATTTGCTCAATCTTCTTGACCATTGCCATGGGTGTATATTGACCACAATGGGGACCTTTGAGGGGTCGATTTGGACAGTGGGAAACTGGTCTTTGCAAGGCCAAAACGAAGGAGATATAGTCTTTTGAAGAGGGAAACGAGATGGGGACAAGGATGCATTACATGAGAAGTAAGGCCTTGCACCCCCATGCCCTCATTTATTGAGGTATGGAGAGCCTAGAGACCCCCCCTTTTTGGCCTATTGGGGATGAGGAGGTGCACCATATAGTAGATGGCCTCTTCCATCACGAGACCCTTTTTTAATGCAAACAAAGAGAGTTTTCTTAAAAAAAAACTTGCATAGAAGATGGGAAGTGATGAGCATTAAATGCAAATGGAATAATATATCACATCACAAGGAATGAGAAGAAACATCAAACATAGAAAAGTGTTCTCTTGCTTAGGAAAAGGGGGGGGGGGGGAGGAGTACAATGCTTTCAAAGAAACAAAAGAGAGGATAGAAAAACCAACGTGCCACTCACTCCTCTCCTCTCCCCTTTGATAAGACAACTCAATGCCCCTCTCTTTCTCTCTTTTCTTTTCTTCTTTTTCTCTTCTCTTACCCTCTCTTCCTTGCCTTTTCTTGCAGAAATTCTTCACAGGAGAAGCCTCCTTAGAGCAGAAACGCAAGCCTCCTTGCTTCTTCTGTACTTGCTTGGTGGAGAGGAGACCCCCCTTTTCTTGGCCTCAAGTCTTCTAAAAAAAAATCTCCAAAAGGCCCCCTCAACTCCCTCTGCCGCAGCCTGCTTTTTGTCATTTTGAGATGTCCTTTTGGGTGTAGTGGGAAGGGTAGAGGTAGCTTAGGCTTACCTCCCAGCAGGGGGTGGGTATGGGCCTTGGTGGGGGCCATTCCTTCCTTTTGGGGCCTTGTATGTGGGTCCTTTTAGGTGCATTTCTGCCCATTTAAAAAGCTATATGGGGGTTAGGCCGGTCATGTGGGTGGCCCATTACCACAAATTTGGGGTGTCCACACCTTCTTAGCACTATTCATTCATATTGTTTTTTTATTTGTTTCCCTTCATTTAAGTCATCTTTGTCAAATCTAATTATTTTTTATTAGTTGTTTTGATTTTTAATTTTTATTAAAGTATCAGTAGAACACTATTTATTCAAATTATATTTTTATTTTATTTCTCCTATTTAAATTATATTTGTCAAAGTTATTTGTTTTCCACTAATTTTTTTTATAAAAATATATAAAAAAATTATGAATAGTGCAGTAAGAGTATGTGGCCTCCTCTTGTTGGAGTGAACCATAATATCTCATGCACCTCCATACAATTCTCTTGTAAAAGTTTACATTTAATATTGTTGATTTTTTTACCTTTTTTTAATATTCTATTTATACAAATAACGAGTGAAATATTTACCTAAGAATCAAATAGATAATTACGATTTTTATTTTTATGTAAAAATTATTTCATAAAAAAAATTCCCAATAAAAATATTTTACATGGAACTAAATAGTTCTTAAATCTGTCTCCACATCCAAACTCTTCTCTCACTTGTTACTAGCTAAACAATTTTATTTTATTTTATTTGACAATGAACTAAGCAAAATTCTCCTCCTTGAAAAGGAGTTATGGTATGTACTTACCCATAAGTAGTATGGTGTCTACAGTGGATGCCAAAAGAAACCATTTTTTCAGACAGATAGGTGCGAGTGTCTTTTGGAAGAAGGCTGAGGTGAAATTTTTTTTTCTTCTTCTTTCGGAAGTGGGCCCGGTCTCGACCGTTCTTCCATGAGGACAACGAATGATTCATTTATCTACCTATGTAATGAAATTAAATCTATTTGACAGAGAAGATCACAAGCTCCCATCGAACCAGCCAAATAACTTCTAGAAGCCCGTCACCCCTTTCTAGGAAAAAAGACGCTGTCTCTTATCCACCGTCTGGTGCTGCCGTCTCGGATGGTGAGCTCCCGATCTCCACCTCCGCCTTCGGCAAGGAGCGGAGGGGTCGTGGCGTGACTGGCGTCAGCCTTTGCGCAAACAAGTCATTGGTCAAGTGGATTGAGATCTTCTCAACTTTCTATACCATTTTTTTACGTCACACCTCTTACAAAATATTATAAAAATTAAAAATTAAATTTTTTATTATTATAATAACAGTTAATTTCATTAAAATCTCATTAAATTAAATAAATTATAAAAAAAGAGTCATTATTCTCTTATGATTGGCTAAAATTGATTTATTTTTAACAAAAATAAATCAATTATAAGACAATGACTATTTTTTTAGATCATATTTGGTAGAGAATAGAGTTAAAATATTTTTAATTCATTTTTAATCTATCCCCCGAACCAAACAATTAGTCTCTAGAGTTTACTTATTCCATAGAGTTTTAATAAAATCTATTTTTATAATAATAAGAAAGTTTATATTTAATACTTTTAAAAATATTTTAAATAAATTAATTAATAATCTTTGACTGTAATATGAGAAATATTTACTATAATAGAATTTAACGTATATTATAATATTTATTATAATAAATTATAATTTTATTAAAAATTAAAAAAATAAGATAAAAATTGATAAAAAAAATTTTAATTAAATATTTGTTAAGAGTTATGATGTGCGGAAATACGCATCAAGTTGGTGGTGACTGGTGAGGACTGAGGATCCGCGTCCGTCAACGAGGCGGCGGCATCGTTTAGATGGATCCTCCCATTTACTCCGCCCGCTCGTATCTTCCTCCATTTCTTCTCCCCCCATCCCTTTTAGCAGCTGCAAAGGCAGAGGATCTCCGAAGTGGGCAACAACCTAGTACTGGAGGCGGCAGCTGGCCCTTTCTATCATCCCCCAGCGCGAGGCACGTAGCGGGAGTTCGTGTGTGTGTGTGTATTAATCCTCGCCTATTTGTCTTCTGTGTGGTTGTCCTCTGTTCCTGTGGGACTTGTTCTGCTCCGACGCTGTTGTCGGTGGGGTGTGGCGTTCTCTGTTCCTGCGGGACTTGTTCTGTTCTTACTCTGTTAACTGGGAAGGGGATTCCCGTTTCCTACGGTCTGGGGACTGGGAACTAGCTTTCTTGTGGTGTTATCTGTTTCGTGCGGCGGCTTCTGTTCTTTAATTTTGGGAAGAAAGAATCTGTTTCCTGCGTCCTGGGAACTAGCTCGCCTGCTCTCTTTTAATCTCTCTACGGGTGAGTTTGACGTTTGAACGACTTTTTGAAGGATACGGAGGTTGTCTACATAGCCGGAGGAGGAGGGGAGCATCTTCAGGTGACGTCACCTTCGGATTCACCGAGTTGCAGAGCTTTATCACAGCGCTGCTGGCATCGTCCGCTCCAGAGCAAAGAAATGGACGCCGGCGACGTGTACAGCGTCGGCAGCATGCGCCGAAACAGCGACTCCATATGGAGGAACACGGACGACGTCTTCTCGAGGTCCTCGCGGGACGAGGACGACGAGGAGGCCCTCCGGTGGGCCGCACTAGAGAGGCTCCCAACCTACAACCGCATCAGAAAGGGCATCCTCGTCGGCGCGGAGGGAGAGAGCAGGGAGATCGACATCAAAAGGCTTGGGCACCAGGAGAGGAAGACCCTAATGGAGAGGCTAGTGAGGATCGCGGAGGAGGACAACGAGAAGTTCCTCCTCAAGCTGAAGACCCGCATGAACCGGTAAGAAAACTAACAACCGACGGGGGCATAACATCTTCTCGATCCGCAGCAGCATGCTCATGAATAATTTTTTGATTCCGATTAGTGTGGGACTCGATCTTCCGACGATCCAAGTGCGGTTTGAGCATCTCACCGTAGGAGCAGAGGCGTACGTGGGGACCCGAGGTCTGCCTACGCTGCTCAACTCCACAGTCAACATCTTGGAGGTAACTTAAATTTGGCCAAGGACTGCTGCACTTTCCCTTTCATAGCGGTTTCCTCGGCATCTCAACCCCTGAATAAGGTTGTTTTCTCTGTTGGGTCGGTGAAGACCGTGGCAAACTCCCTCCACGTCCTCCCCAGCAGGAAGAGACCGATATCAATCCTTCACGACGTTAGCGGCATCGTCAGGCCTTGCAGGTGAGACAGAGCGTGTTTGAGATCGAACTTGGTGGGTTTCCAACGACCTGAGATTGCTGATCCTTTTCGTATCAACCATGTAGGATGACACTGCTTTTGGGGCCTCCGGGGTCCGGGAAGACGTCCCTGTTGTTGGCTTTAGCTGGGAAGCTAAATTCGGACCTGAAGGTTGTGCTTCTGCTAATTAATCTCTTCTTTGCCTCCTGCTTATCCAGAATGGTTATCTGACGAAGACAAAGCTCCGGGCTTGGCAGGTCTCTGGGAGGGTAACATACAACGGCCATGAACTAGATGAGTTTGTTCCTGAGAGAACAGCCGCCTATATCAGTCAGCATGACCTCCACATCGGGGAGATGACAGTGAGGGAAACTCTGGCCTTTTCAGGTCGATGCCAAGGTGTTGGGACGCGCTACGGTGAGTTCTGCTTTGATATAAATAGTCTTTCTTGACCGCAGGTAGATTCCACAGGCCGTCTGAGATGAACAGTTCGTCTTACGCGCTTATGGAATCTCAGAGATGCTGGCAGAGCTGTCGAGGAGAGAGAAGGCAGCGAACATCAAGCCAGACACCGACTTAGATGTCTTCATGAAGGCATGCAGCTCTGTTTTCTCCTCTGAAGGCTCCAATAAGGAACGAGCGGACTGACGGTTCTTTTCCTAACTTGCAGGCAGCTGCGATGGAAGGGCAACAAGCCAGTGTCGTCACAGACTACATCCTGAAGGTACACATACGCTAATGACTAGTAGGGAATTCAATTGCGCGATCAGAATTCAACTTCCCAAGAACAGAACCGCACTACGATTCTTCTGCTTGCAGATCTTGGGGCTGGAAATCTGTGCCGACACCATGGTAGGGAACGAGATGTTGAGGGGTATCTCGGGGGGGCAAAGGAAGCGTGTCACAACAGGTACTAGAGCACTGGCCAGGTCCTCTGCGACCTGTGCTCCCCGCGCATTAATCTCCAAGAACGAATCATGAAGAACTTGGCGTTGTGATGCAGGGGAGATGCTTGTTGGACCTGCGAGGGCTCTGTTCATGGACGAAATATCCACCGGCCTGGACAGCTCGACGACCTTCCAGATTGTGAAGGCGCTGCGGCAGACCATCCACATTCTCGCCGGTACCGCCCTCATCTCGTTGCTCCAGCCGGCGCCGGAGACATACGAGCTCTTCGACGACATCATTCTCATATCAGACGGTCGCATCGTGTACCAGGGCCCCCGAGAGCACGTGCTTGAGTTCTTCGAGTTCATGGGCTTCAAGTGCCCCGAGAGGAAAGGCGTTGCAGATTTCTTACAAGAAGTATGGGGCCAACGAAACGAGCAATCCACGTTTTCTACCGTAAATTTGTCTTCCTCATATGATCGCTGTTCCTTGTTGTGATTCTTGCCGTGTGGGCTGTGAAGGTCACGTCGAGGAAAGATCAAGAGCAGTACTGGGCTCGCCGTGGGGAACTATACAGTTTTATCCCGGTGACAGAATTCGCCGAGGCATTTCAGGCGTTCCATGTCGGACGGAATCTAGTGGATGAACTTGCGGTGCCATTCGACAAGGAAAAGAGCCACCCGGCTGCTCTAACCAGATCGAGATATGGGGTCAGCAAGAAGGAGCTACTAAAGGCTTGCATAGACAGAGAATTTCTTCTCATGAAGAGGAACTCGTTCGTCTACATCTTCAGGACCTTCCAGGTGAGCTTTTGTTCGCAGACCTACTAGCTCGACCAAGTAAACTAAGTTTGAATAAAATTTTGGGTGTTCTGCAAAGGATGATGCTATTCTGCTGCTAAAGACATGAACAGATTTGCATGCAACCTTGTAAAAGTACAAATAGGTTTATCATAAACACATTTATAATAAATATGTTTATCATAAACACCATGCATGTTTGGAGTTTTCCATAAGCATTAGTAAGTTTATGCCCAACAAAGAGTCTCCACCATGAGTTAATTCAGAGTGAGTCTATGATTAAGTCGGTTTTATGGAAAAATGCATTTCTAGGGAGCCTTTGATCTTATGATAAAACTGGTCAAGTGGGTTTATGATAGCCACATTTTTTACTATTCAAATTAAGGTCATAGGATTAAAATGAGTTTGTGGTAAATTTAAATATATTTATAGTGTGCATCAAAACACAGTTTCATGAATATCTTAAAATATTCATTGTAGAGGGGTATATTGCAGTAAATGGTGATAGGTGGTTAGACACTTGACTATATATTAAAGGTGTATCTTAAATAACATTAATCTTTGCAAACAATCTTAAAGGTGTATCTCCATATGGTCACTGTACACAACTGTTTCTAAATTTCTTTTCTATCTCATGAATCCAGCTTCTGGTTCTGAGTTTCGTCGCCATGACGATTTTCCTACGGACGGAGATGCACCGCAACTCGGTAGCGGACGGGACTGTCTTCTTGGGAGTACTCTTCTTCTCCATCGTTATGGTCATGTTTAATGGGCTCGCGGAGCTCACCATGACCATCTTGAAGCTCCCCGTGTTCTACAAGCAGAGGGACCTCATGTTCTTTCCTGCGTGGGCATATACTCTGCCTTCGTGGATTCTAAGGATTCCCATAACCTTCTTAGAAGTAGGTCTCTGGAATTTCATGAGCTACTATGTCATAGGATTCGATCCAAATGCAGGAAGGTGAAAAACACGTTTGGGTATAGAACGTAGCAAAGCATAACATCTACTGCTTAATTTCCGGTACTAAACATCAGAATTTCCCACCCCCCCCCCCCCCCTCCTCTTTTTCTACAGGTTATTTAGGCAATATCTGCTGCTTATTTTGACGAGCCAGATGGCAAACTCGTTGTTCAGACTCATTGCTGGACTGGGCAGGAACATGATTGTGGCAAACACATTTGGATCTTTCGCATTGCTTCTTGTCATGGTGTTGGGCGGTTTTGTTCTCTCGCGAGGTATATATGCTTCAGATATCGGATGAACTTCTCCCAGTACTCCGAACTCCCTGTTAACGTTCTCGAATTGGTGGTGTCTGCAGAGGACGTGAAAAAATGGTGGAAATGGGGGTACTGGATCTCGCCAATGATGTACGCACAGAACGCCATCTCTGTAAACGAATTTCTGGGTAGAAGCTGGAGAAAGGTGAGATGAATCTTGACAAAATGTTTGGTTTCCAAGAAGTAATGAAACCAACTAACTTGTTAATTTGGCACGGCTTTGCCGCCAGACGCTTTCAGGATCGACGGAGCCAGTGGGGGTGTCTGTCCTGAAGTTCCGTGGCCTCTTCACCACAGCAAAATGGTATTGGATTGGCGTGGGAGCACTCTTTGGTTACGTACTGCTGTTCAACGGCCTCTTCACGGTGGCCCTCACCTACCTCAATCGTGGGTCTTTCCTAAACCTGCAGATTATTTGAAAGATCAGCTCCCCAATTCCAGGAGGCAAACTAGTTATATGTATTATGAATGGTTTCTTTTACTCTTGGGAACCGTACGTATTGTTCATCTATTGTTTATTGGTTTCTGATTCTTGCAGCATTTGGAATAGCTCAAGCCGTCGTGTCCGAAGAGTCGCTGAAGGAAAAGCATGTGAATTTAACCGGTGAATTGGTTGAATTATCATCAACATCAGGAAAGCGCGGTTCTAGTAAGAATGCAGGTGAAGTCGCTAACGAGTCGTCGTCGGGCTCGGCGTCAGCCCGTGAAAAGGCAGCTGCTGCCAGCTTCAAGAACAAGAAAGGGATGGTTCTTCCGTTTGTTCCTCTTTCCATGGCGTTCGATAACATAAGATATTCGGTCGACATGCCACAGGTTAACTACCCAACTTATTTAGTTCAATGTTAGATCAGTTTCAACTTATATCGCTCTCCTCCATTAAGTTCGGCGAAGTTACAAGGATTCGACGGATACATGTTTCTTATAATAGGAAATGAAAGCACGAGGGTTGTCAGAAGACAGGTTGGAGCTTCTGAAGGGTGTGAGCGGGTCATTCAGACCGGGGGTTCTCACTGCATTGATGGGTGTCAGTGGTGCCGGCAAGACCACACTGATGGACGTCTTGTCCGGCAGAAAAACCGGCGGGTACATCGAGGGCAGTATCAGCATTGGCGGCTACCCGAAGAAGCAAGAGACATTTGCTCGCATATCCGGATACTGCGAGCAAAACGATATCCACTCTCCTCATGTCACCGTCTACGAGTCTCTGCTCTACTCTGCATGGCTTAGGCTGCCCGCTGAAGTTGATCCGGAGACGAGAAAGGTAGCTAGCTTGGCACACCGCATGTGTGGTATTCTCACTTCTTTCCACGATTAATGCGATTGTAATTACCACAAACTATATACTAATTTTATGTCCGTGCCGTGCACGAAAATATTTTAAGTAAAATTATATTAAAAATAAATTAAAATTTTAAATAATATCATAATATCAACAATATAAAGTGAAAGTATATATTTCTAAAATTGGTGAGAGAGAGTTTAGCCGAAAAATAAGATATTTTGGTGTTGCCCCCTATACTTCTAAAAGTGAGTATTATTAGTATAATATAAATTTCATAATATTGGAATGTTTTAAAAAATGGAGGAAAATTTTTGAAAAATGGAGCAATCTTCGGTGGTATTTTTCTACTTTTATATTAAGAAAATAGATAGAGGAAGGTTTATAAGTTTGATATCCTCTCTTTCTTTATATCTTCTTTTCATATATATATCTGGAAGGTTTTAAAAAATGAAGGAAAGTTTTTGAAAAATGGAGGAATTGTCTTGTGATTATTTTTATTTTTTATATCGAAAAATTTTAGACGGGAAGAAGATTGTCTTGGCGTTGCCACGTGGCAGTACCAAGACTGAGAATTATTATATTAGTATAGATATATGAGAGAGATATCATGTTAACATCGATCTGCTGCATATTAATTTGCTGGGTGGTGCTCAGATGTTCATTGAGGAAGTCATGGAACTCGTGGAGTTGACGTCGTTGAGGGAAGCACTCGTTGGGTTGCCCGGCGTGAATGGCCTTTCAACTGAGCAACGCAAGAGGCTCACTGTCGCCGTGGAACTCGTCGCCAACCCCTCTATAATATTCATGGATGAGCCCACCTCCGGGCTTGATGCGAGGGCTGCCGCCATCGTTATGAGAACAGTGAGGAACACTGTTGACACCGGGAGAACGGTCGTGTGCACGATCCACCAGCCTAGCATAGACATATTTGAGGCATTTGATGAGGTATGATGCATGTTTTGGACATCACCTTTCTACTTGTTCTCTAGCAATACGAGTTGCTTATAAATTAATTCTATCCGACTACATGGTACTGACATTAATTTTGATGCCCCTCTTGTGGATATAAATGATGCGCGCATGCAGCTCTTCCTCATGAAGCGTGGAGGTGAAGAGATATATGTAGGTCCACTTGGACGCAATTCTTGCCACCTGATCAACTACTTTGAGGTGAAGTTTCGTGTCTTGATCATGTAGCATAATTATAATGCACATTCCCGGATTCTCTGTTTTTGACGTCATGGTCTTAACATATATATATATATATATATATGTACCCTTTGAAGAGTATAAGAGGAGTTGACAAGATAAAAGATGGTTACAATCCTGCTACATGGATGTTGGACGTCACCACGTTGGCACAAGAAGATGCCCTGGGCGTCAGTTTCTGTGGCTTATTCAGGAGCTCTGAACTTTATCAGTAAGTCAGACAATAAACATAATCACTTTTAATTTACAATTTGGGTACCGTTTAGCTTTTAATTAACTTCTTATATTCTTTCATATTTATTGATTTAAGCCATCCAATCTAGACATCTGTTCGTTAAGTCTTCGACATCTCAAGTCATTTACTGAAACAACCAATATTATGACTAACAAGGCCCCCAAATGTTTACAAAAAATAGGTCCCTAAATTAAAAAAGGGTGTTTAGCAACTTTATGTGTAATTAAATTGTGAGGGCTTATAGATTAGTATCTAGATTGGGGAGGCTAACCCACAATAAATAGAAATGATAGGGGTAAGCTGCTCGTTTCTTTATTTCTACAACTTTTAACTTCTAATGCTATTGCTGCAGGAGGAACAAAGCCTTGATCAAGGAACTGAGTACACCACCCCCTGGTTCCCGGGATCTTTATTTCCCAACACAATATTCGCAACCCTTCATCACACAGTGCTTGGCTTGCCTATGGAAACAACATTGGTCCTACTGGCGCAATCCACCATACGCAGCAGTGAGATTGTTCTTCACAATCTTCATTGCCTTGATGTTAGGAACAATGTTCTGGGATCTGGGATCTAAGATGTGAGCCATAGATTTCCTTTTCCCCTTCATGAGATATAAAACCTTATCTGCATGCATGCATGCCTAGCTGTTTGTCAGATTTATATTAATATATATCATCCCATATCATTCCAAAATTGATATGTGATCTTTGATGGATCATGTTTACCTTTAATTATATTTTCAGGGGAGAGAAGCAGGATCTATTTAATGCTATGGGCTCCATGTACGCTGCAGTCTTATTCATAGGAGTGCAAAACGCGCAATCTGTTCAGCCTGTTGTGGCCATTGAGAGGACAGTCTTTTACAGGGAGAGAGCGGCAGGAATGTATTCAGCTTTCCCATATGCATTTGCACAGGTAAAACTGTCTTTTTATTTTTACTACTTATAAGTTAACTACTTAATTAGTCCTACATCTAAAAGCTTCTTTATTTCCCTTCTGTTTCTGTTTACCAATAGAACTATTTCTAAGGCTAGGAGGACCTAAATGTTTTTTAAGATATTAGCTCCAGAGTTCAATAGTCAAGTTTACAAGACTAAAGACGTACTAATTGTACATGATTTAAGAGACTAAAACTAGAAAAAAAAAAAAAAAAGCCTTCTGTTTTGAACTCATTTACATGCATGCAAGCACACACAAAATTCTCATGGCTGAGTAAGTTGACTATGGATCATTCTGATGATGCAATCCCTAAGCATTTCCATCCCGTTTGCAGGTGGTAATTGAGGTGCCACACGCTCTGGTTCAATGTGTAGTGTATGGGGTCATAGTTTACTCGATGATCGGCTTCCAATGGACGGCTGCCAAGTTCTTCTGGTATCTGTTCTTCATGTACTTCACAATGCTCTATTTCACCTTCTATGGGATGATGGCAGTGGGGATCACTCCCAACCACAACGTTGCCACCATCGTTTCTGCTGCGTTCTACGGGATATGGAATCTCTTCTCTGGGTTCTTGATTCCCCGGCCGGTATATATTAAACAACTCTGTACCCCCCATCCCACTTAGATTTCTAATCAAGTGTTCTTACTTACCTTCGCTCCTCCTTTCTTGTTCTGGGTTTTGCAGAGGATTCCTGTCTGGTGGAGATGGTATTATTGGGCTTGTCCCGTGGCCTGGACTCTATATGGTCTGGTGGTTTCGCAGTTTGGGGACATTGAAGAAAAAGTGGAAGACGACACCGTGGCAGACTTCTTGAAGGACTACTTTGGGTTCAGACATGATTTCTTGGGGGTGGTCGCAGCTGTGATCATTGGGTTTACTGTGCTTTTCGCGTCAATCTTTGCCTTCACCATAAAAACTCTCAACTTCCAGAAGAGGTAGAGATGGCCGCCTTCATGCTGTCCATATCGGAAGCTAGATCTATCTCCTTGGCTCTGTGATCTGCAACACATCTTGATACTACACACATTTAGTACATCCCTTTGTTTCCGTCAAAGCAACAGCTTAAACAATTTGAAAAACTGGGTACTCTTAATCTTGTCGCATTTCTTGCATATTCAAGACAATTAGTGTGACTTCTCAACTAGCAAACTGACCCAACAATCATGATAGTTGGTAGATTTCTCAGGAAAGTCACCCATCCTAAGACTACTTCCAACTGAGCACATTTAACTTCAGAATTTTTTTTTTTGCTTGAGCTCTGAAAATGACTAGTCCGAGTTATTAGTAGTTTGTTGATTTAATCAACTTAACATATTCTTATATGGGGTGTTACAATCTACCCCTCTTATATAAATGATGACTTCGTCGTTGTTCACATATAGCACACAGTCAAATCCCAGGCAGAGAAGATTCTAGAGGTGGCCCTTATAGGCTCAAGAGGTGGCTCTCACTATATAGTACTTTGCGCCATTATGACCTCAATAGGTGGCTCCCATAGTGTAGCACTTTGTCCTATGTGGCACTTAGTTCTTGCACTTCCGAGTGGGTAAGGCTCAGATACTATTTGTGACGACCCAAGCACCAAACTGGCCCAACAACTGTGTTAGTTGGTAGACTTCTCAAGAAGGTCATCCATCATGGGACTACTCCCAACTGAGCACGCTTAACTTCAGAGTTCTTTTCCTACTCGAGCTCTGAAAATGACTAGTTCGAGTTATTGGTAGTCTACTGATTTAGTCCATTTAACATATTCTTATATGAGGTGTTACAATCTATGTAACGCCCAGATGCGGAATATCGAATCGGAATAATAGTTATTAAATAGTATCGAGCGAGAAAATAAACATCCAACCATTGCACCATTGGAATAATGCCAAATGAAATCCAAACTTCATTAATAATTCATCAACTAACTATTACATTATCTAATCAGAGCCAAAACTAGGGCCCAAAGTACTTTATTCAAATCTAAACTATTACATATTGATTAACTGACGACTAACTAACTAACTAGAAAGCAGTGGTTGTTGAAATAGTGGTCTCTCCTAAGCATCATCCTCATTCCCTTCCTCGTGAGTGTGGTAATCTCTATCAGACTCACCTAAAACACATAAAATAATAACGCAGGATGAGCGAATAACGTCCAGTAGGACTTAATATCTCGTAAGAACAAGCATGCTTAAAATGATTAATGTCTTATCAAGCAGGATATCTAGAGAGAATGACGAGTATGGTCTAGAAAGTAATGTCGCATGATAACGGGAAACAACATCAAAATGCACGAGAGTGTATCACCACAAGTAAGATAACGGATTGGCCTTATCACGAGATAGCAAGTAAAATTGCACAACAGTGCCCTAGTAACGATAGCAAGTGTTGGTCGATATTCTTTCAACCACGAGTCCAAGTAAATAATAATTGACTGATTAATTGATTGCCATGGATCAAATCTTAGGAGTTCATGCGTTAGGTGTATGCCAATCACCCAGATCATTAGACCCCCGCGAGTTATAGCCTTTCGGGTGCTCTCCCCAAGGATCAGATCGGGCCCTTATAATGTTGCCTAGCATAGTCATGTTTGTTATCTTAGACAATCAATTGTAGGTCAAATAGGATACTAAGAAAAGATGAGAGTAATTGACGACTAGACGAGAGTGCAGAAAGAAAGTGAATAGATGAGAGTATTTAGATAATAGATGAGAATATGGACATGTTCGTAAAACATCGTGAAACAGTCGCTAGTAACAGTTGCACAACACTAGGTCGGGTGTCGGTAGTCAGGTAGTAGTCACATCCGCCCATTAGCCGTGCTATGAACACATGCTAGATGGTCCGGCGTGATTTCAAGATAAGAATGAAGCACACTAAGGTCGTTGGATAATACTGATACCTAAGGGTGTAACTGGTTTTAAGGGTACAACCAGCTCGTCCGCAATGGACGTGTGCCAAAGCTAAGGAGACTTACGGAGGCCTTGACAATGAGTCCCTGGTCCAGTCAGGAGTATTCCCAACGGAGAGGTGGTCCATGCCAAGAGAGAGTGTGTATAAAACAAGTGTCTGTCGTGCCTCGAGTGCTCGAAGGCCGAGGGAAGCGGTGATGGTATACAAAGCACGCGAATAAAACGAAGACAAGTGTTTTTAAATAATAGGGAATTTAAGTGAATAATTACACTTGGTTGCCATATATATTATTGAATAATTTAATAAGGTCTCATAGCAAACAATTAATGTTTAGTGTGTGCAAGTGTAAAGCAATCATGAGAGCATGAAAGGTTGTGCACATGGCTTTTAAATTTATTAATTTCTTGTATATATTACTCATTAATAGTTAACAGGTCGCAATTATTCATGACAATACTTAATTAAGGCTAATTAGGATTTAAATGCCATAAATAGTAGGGTTATATAAGCAATATCAAGTTTTGGCCGTCACAGTCAGATCGCGACGGTGGCTGTTGTCACATTCAGTTCGCAATAGGGGTAACCGACGCGTTGACTGAACAGGTCGCGACGGACATAACCGATGCGTTCAGGTCGCGACGGGTCCGACGCGTTCAGGTGCCAGCCGAGACGCCGACGCGACGACGCGTATGCGCGTCGCGACAGGTCGGGGTGGTGCGACTAGGTCAGGCCGACCTGCCGAGAAGGTCACGACGCAGGGTTCCATCGCGTTCAGAACGCGACGTGACACTCTATCGCGATGAGGTTGAGAACGCGACCTATCGGACCGCCGCATTCTCAGAGCCTCGGCCCGAGCTCTGGCAGATGGTGCAGGACCCTTTGGATTTGGTCCATGCCATCCAAACTTGACACAGTGCACTTCAAAAATCCAGAACAAATCTCATACACCATGAAAAATCATGAAATCAGTCTTGAATGAAACTAGACATGTAGATCTATCTCTGGGCATGGGTAATTAGAAATTAAACATGTATAAAGCATGCTTTAGTTAGGTTGCTTTTCGGTGACCAAAACATGCATAGTCATGGAAAACAAATTAATTGACAACGGATGCATGATGAAAATTGGGGAAAATAGGATCATTAGAACCCTAACACGATGCAGTATTTATGATAAAAGTTTCGTGGTATGAGATCCAGTAGATTCATGGATTTAAAACAAACATGAGGGTTCGGGTACATGGAGTTGACATGGATTGATACATTTAATACTCCATCATGGAACCTCAAAAATTAGGGAAATCATAGGGCTTTCAAAGAGGGGATCAAGATCTACCTAGGGTCGAGTTTAATTAGATTTTGCTCGAGAGATTGTCTACCTTTTCTTGCTGATAAGAAATCCTAGGGTTGATGATGAAGAAGAGAAGAAATCCTCCTTACTCCAAGCCTTCTCCTCCTTGCTCCTTCTCCCTTCATCTCCCAGAGCTCCAACAGCGTTCTAAGGGTTGATAGGGCCGAATTGGGGGGTGTATAGCTTGTATATGAGTCCTTTCTAGTGAAAACTCTTCTCTCCTCTTCCAACTCCGAATTTCCACTATTATCTCCCTATTTTCTAGTCATTATCTACCTAAAAGGATAGGGAAGACGTCTAATTTCGTGGCCAAGGGGTTAGGATGGGATGATGGCTCTTGTTTTGGATAATTATGGGTTAATTTTATGCTTATCTTAACCCTTTTAATTTATTAATTAATTAGGTACGAAATTAGCTTAATCATCTCCCATCCCATGATGGGCTTTTCACATTTGGGCCCATTCTTTTATGTTTGGGCCATTAATACAACCCATTCCTAATTTAGCCTAATGGGTTTTGATTTAATCCCCGTTTATTCACTTTATTCTCTCTTCATTTAATTTAATTCTATTTATCACATTTATAAATTAAAATTTTATTTTATTTAGGATTTAAAAATTAAGGTTGCTACATCCTCCCATTCTTAAAAGAACTTGGTCCCCAAATTCATATGATCTTAAGAGGAAGAGAGACTTACTGAATAACTCGGGGTAATTCCGTCACATGGTCGCTTCGGGTTCCCACGTGGCTTCTTCGACTTCATGATTCCTCCATAGCACCTTTACCACTGATATGGGTCGGTTTCGAAGCTGTTGTATCTTCTAGTCTAAGATTCTTACCGGCTTCTCTTCATAGGTCATATCCTTGTTTAGAATGATATCGTCGTAGCTGATTACATGCGATGGGTCGTACACATACTTCCTCAGCATAGATACATGAAAGACATTGTGTACTATGGAAAACTGAGGAGGTAATGTCAGACGATACACCACCTCACCAACTCTTTCCAGTACCTCGAATGGACCTATGAATCTTGGCCTTAACTTACCTTTCATCCCAAACTTTTGAAATCCTCGGGTCGGGGATACCTTGCGCAGTACATGATCTCCGGTTTGAAATTATAAGTCCCTTCTTCTCTTGTCTGCATAGCTCTTCTGCCTGGACTGAGCTATTTTAATCCTGTCTCTGATAATTTGTATATCCCTACTAGTATTCTGTACCATGTCTGGTCCCAACCATTATTGTTCGCCTACCTCATTCCAGCAGACTGGCGATCTACAACTTCTACCGTACTGGGCTTCAAATGGTGCCATCTTGATGCTGGCCTGGTAGCTATTATTGTAGGCGAATTCAATTAATGACAGTTGTTCATTCCAGTACCCCTCAAAATCAATAGTGTAGGCTCGCAGCATATCCTCCACGATCTGATTAGTTCTTTCCGTCTGTCCATCGGTCTGTGGGTGGAAGGCTGTGCTAAAATTGAGTTACTACCTAATGCAAATTGAAGTCTCTTCCAGAATCTAGAGGTGAATCTGGGGTCACGATCTGAGACTATGGATACAGGGACTCTGTGTAATCTTACAATCTCCTTTACATATAAGGCTGTAAGTACATCTACACTCCAGGTACTCTTAATTGCTAAAAAGTGTGCAGACTTAGTCAAACGGTCCACTATTACCCAGATAGCATCGAGTCCACCACGAGTTCTGGGTAAACCCATGATGAAATCCATTCCGATGCTTTCCCACTTCCATTCGGGTATGTCCAGGGGTCTGAGTACACCCGCAGGACGTCGGTGTTCTGCTTTTACCTGTTGACATGTGAGGCAGTGCGCGGCATGCTCAGTCACCTCACGCTTCATGTTGGGCCACCAAAATGACCTTTTCATGTCTTGGTACATCTTGGTTGCACCTGGGTGGATTGTATACTTTGTCTTATGGGCTTCGTCCATCAGCTTCCCTTTCAACTCTTCATTGTCAGGCGCACAGGTCCTAGCTTGAAATAATAGTCTGCCATCCTCAGTGATGGAGAAATCGGGTCTGTCGGCTATGGTTTCTCTGACGCAGACCAAGAATGGGTCATTAGCTTGTTGCTCCCTGATCTTGACAAAGATGTCGGGTTGAGCTCTAAGGTTAGCCACCAACACCTGATCACTTCTCTGCTCAATATTTAGATCCAGACGGGCGAACTGTTCTAACAATTGCATCTCGCCCATGACTAAACAAGATAAGGACACCACAGGTTTCCTGCTAAGTGCATCAGCTACCGCATTACCTTTGCCTGGGTGGTATTGGATATTGAAATCAAAGCCCTTCAAATACTCCAGCTATCTCCTTTGTCGCATATTGAGTTCCTTTTGGGAAAATAAGTACTTCAGACTCTTGTGGTCGGAGTAGACAATGAATTGCTCTCCATAAAGATAATGTCTCCATATCTTAAGTGCAAACACCACTGCAGCTAGTTCTAAGTCATGGACAGGATAATTCACTTCATGTGGCTTCAACTGTCTTGATGAATAGACTATCACCTTCTCATTTTGCATTAACACGCAGCCTAGACCAATCCCAGATGCATCAGTGTAGACTGATAATTCTTCACCCTCGACTGGTAATGCGAGGACAGGTGTAGATGTCAAACATTGCTTCAGTGTCTGAAAGCTCTTCTCACATTCCTTGCTCCAGGCATAAGGGTTATCCTTTCGTGTAAGGCGAGTAAGAGGTACAACTATCTTGGAGAAGTCTTTTATGAACCGCTTGTAGTAGCCAGCCGGTCCAAGAAAGCTTCTGATCTCAGTGACATTAGTGGGTCTCTCCCAGTTTAGTACAGCTTCTACCTTGGAAGGATCGACAGCGATACCTTCCTTCGATATGACATGGCCTATAAATGACACCTCCTCGAGCCAGAATTCACACTTGCTCAATTTGGCGTAGAGTTTGTTGTCGCGCAAGATCTGCAGAGCGATCCTCAGATGCTCCTCATGCTCTTCCTTGGTCTTTGAGTATATGAGAATATCATCAATAAAGATCATGATGAATTTGTCGAGGTATGGTCGATATATGTTGTTCATCAATTGCATAAAAGTTGCAGGAGCATTGGTTAGTCTAAAAGGCATGACCACAAATTCATAATGATCGTACCTGCTCCTGAAAGCCATCTTGTAAATATCCACATCCTTAATTCTTATATGATGATATCCCGATCTAAGGTCAATCTTAGAAAAGTATTTAGCTCCTGATATCTGATCAAATAATTCAACAACACGAGGTAGAGGGTATTTGTTCTTGATAGTCAGATGATTCAACTGCCTGTAATCAATGCACAATCTCAGGGATCCGTCCTTCTTCTTGACAAACAGAACGGGTGCTCCCCAAGGAGAAGTACTTGGTCTGATAAAACCTTTCTCCAGCAGTTCCATCAATTGCTCCTTTAACTCCTTCAATTCCGCAGGAGACATTCGATAGGGTTGGCGTGACACCGGTGCAGCTCGAGGTGTTAGATCAATCGAGAAATTTACATCTCTTTCAGGTGGAATGTCTGGCAGCTCATCAGGGAACACGTTGGGGTACTCTTGCACTATATGGATATTTGATATCTTAGATGCTTTTCTTTCCATCACTATGGCAGCAAGATATGCCACACAACCCTTTCTTATCATGTTCTGAGCCTTAATATCAGAGACGAGAGACAAATGTTTCTTGTGTCTATGTCCCGTAAAGGTCAATTTAGGGAATTCACTAAACGTTATCTTTCCTCTTCTACAGCCAACAATAGACCCATAAGTGGATAGCCAATCGGTTCCCAGAATGACATCGTAGCCCTCTATGGGCATACAGATCAGATCAGCTCTAAGGTTGAGTTCACCAACCATTACATCAGCTAATGGAAAGTATTTATTCAACTGAGCTTTCTCCCCCAGGGGTGTTGTGACATGTAATTCAAAACCCATAGATGTAGGTTTAACAGTTAAGGTATCAGCAAATGCTTGTGATATGAACGAATGTGTAGCGCCAGTATCAAACAATACAAATGCTGATTTAGAAAAGACTGGTAGTGTACCTTCTATGACTCCACCCTCCTCGATGGTCTCCATTTCCTGCACAGCTTGAAGTCGGCCAGGTTTCTTTTGCCCAGTCGGGCGTTTCTCTTTCTCCTGCTCCTTCAGCATGGGGCACTCGGAGATGCGATGATTGCGATTTCCGCAGTGTAGGCAAGCGTCTACTTTCCTCCAACATTCAGCGGCAGTGTGACCAAGTTTTTCACAATGCTCACAGTTGGTCTTGGTGGTGTTTGAAGGAGTAGGTATCTTGGGCTTCCTATCTTGATTCTGCCCTTCAGTGATGTTGAACGGCCGCTTCTTGCCGTTGGTAGGTCGGCTTGATGAACCAGGTGCTTGTTCTTTCTTGACTATCCTACCCTTGATGCGATCAGTCAGATCGGTCGCATCCTCCAGCAGCTGTGCCTTCTTGACCATCTCGGCATAAGTCTAGATGTCGAGTGGTGCAAGTTGTGTAATATATGAAGGCTTAAGCCCATTAAGAAATCGCCTTGCCTTCATTTTCTCTGTACTGACAAGATAATTGGCATAGCGTGCCAATTGAGAGAATTGCGCTTCATATTCGGCGACGGTCAGGTGCCTCTACTTTAGTGAGGCAAATTCAGAGGCCTTCCTCTCCTGGACTCTTTCGGAAAAAATACTTGGAGTTAAAGTGCTCCTTGAATTCCTCCCAAGTAAATTATGCATCGGCCCTGGTGGCTTCAACGAACTCCCACCACGCACGGGCGTCCCGTTCAAGCTGAAAGGTTGCTAGAAGTAACTTGTCACCATCCGCGCATTGCATAACACGAAAAATATGCTCTATCTCCTTAAGCCAATTCTCTGCCTCATTGGGATCAGTAGTCCCACTGAAATGAGGCGGGTTCAGGTTGCAAAAATTTCTGTGCAGATCTCCTACTCCACTGTTACCATTGGCTCCAGCAGCCTGATGTAATGCCTGAGTGAGCTACTGAATAGTGTGTTGCATATCACGGAGTTGTGCACGCTCCGCTGCCATTGCTAGTGTCTTAAGTTCTTCAAAAGAAAATTTTTAATGTAAGATATTAAGGTTGCACTAAATTTGTGCGTGTGTAAATTTATTTTAACTTATTACCCATAGTTCTACCCATTTCTCACGTAGGTATGAAATTAGACTCTAAGTCGAGGCAGGTCAAACCTAGATCATCTTATACTTAAGAATAACCTAGGCTCTGATACCACAAAACTGTAACACCCCGATGCGGAATATCGAAGCAGAATTACAATTATTAAATAGTATCGAGCGAGAAAATAAACAACCATTGCACCATTGGAATAATGCCAAATGAAATCCAAACTTCATTAATAATTCATCAACTAACTATTACATTCTCTAATCAGAGCCAAAACTAGGGTCCAGAGTACTTTATTCAAATCTAAACTATTACATATTGATTAACTGACGACTAACTAACTAACTAACTAACTAAAAAGCAGTGGTTGTTGAAATAGTGGTCACTCCTGGGCATCCTCCTCATTCCCTTCCTTGTGAGTGTGGTAATCTCCATCAGACTCACCTGAAACACATGAAATAATAATGTAGGATGAGCGAATAATGCCCAATAGAACTTAATATCTCATAAGAACAAGCATGCTTAAAATGATTAATGTCTTATCAAGTAGGATATCTAGAGAGAATGACGAGTATGGTCTAGAAAGTAATGTCGCATAATAACAGGAAACAACATCAAAATGCACGAGAGTGTATCACCACAAGTAAGATAACGGATTGGCCATATCACGAGATAGCAAGTAAAATTGCACAACAGTGCCCTAGTTAGGGTTGCAAACGGGTCAGGTTCGGAACCGAAAATACAGATTCCGATCCGATTCCGATAACCGAAATATGATTCTGATTCCGATTCCGATTCCGATAAGAATGGTTAGTTCCGATTCCGATAACATTACCGGAACCGAAATTCCAATAAGATAAGGTGCTTACCATAATTTTACCTTGAGTTTATGATAATTTATCGGAATAACCGATACCGATTCTGATTATTTTTTCAATTCCGATTCCGATTCCGATAACTTATCGAAATATCCGATACCGATTCCGATAAGCTATCAGTATCATATTCCGATTTCAAAACCGATAATTTTTATCGGAATCGGGTCGGAATATCAGAATATCGGGTTCCGTTTACACCCCTAGCCCTAGTAATGATAGCAAGTGTTGGTCGATATTCTTTCAACCACGAGTTCAAGTAAATAATAATTGACTAATTAATTGATTGCCATAGATCAAATCTTGCGAGTTCATGCGTTAGGTGTATGTCAATCACCCAGATCATTAGACCCCCGCGAGCTATAGCCTTTCGGGTGCTCTCCCCAAGGACCAGATCGGGCCCTTATAATGTTGCCTAGCATAGTCATGTTTGTTATCTTAGACAATCAATTGTATGGCCAAATAGGATACCAAGAAAAGATGAGAGTAATTGACGAATAGACAAGAGTGCAGAAAGAAAGTGAATAGATGAGAGTATAAAGATAATAGATGAGAATAGGGACATATTCGTAAAACATCATGAAACAGTCGCTAGTAACAGTTGCACAGCACTAGGTCAGGTGCTGGCAGTCAGGTAGCAGTCACATCCGCCCATTAGCCGTGCTATGAACACAGGCTATATGGTCTGGCGTGATTTCAAGATAAGAAAGAAACACACTAAGGCCGTTGGATCGTACTGATCCCTAAGGGTGTAACAGGTTTTAAGGGTTCAACCAGCTCGTCGGCAATGGACGTGCGCCAAAGCCAAGGAGACTTACGGAGGCCTTGAGAACGAGTCCCTAGTCCAGTCAGGAGTATTCCCAACGGAGAGGTGGTCCATGGCAAGAGAGAGTGTGTTTAAAACAAGTGTCCGTCGTGCCTCGAGTGCTCGAAGGCCGAGGGAAGCGGTGACGGTATACAAAACACGCGAATAAAATGAAGACAAGTGTTTTTAAATAATAGGGAATTTAAGTGAATAATTACACTTGGTTACCATATATATTATTCAATAATTTAATAAGGTTTCATAGCAAACAATTAATGTTTAGTGTGTGCAAGTGTAAAGCAATCATGAGAGCATGAAAGATTGTGCACATGACTTTTAAATTTATTATATATATTACTCATTAATATTTAACAGGTCGCAATTATTCATGATAGTACTTAATTAAGGCTAATCAGGATTTAAATGCCATAAATAGCAAGGTTATATAAGTAATTTCAAGTTTTGGCCGTCACAGTCAGATCGCGACGTTGGCTGCTGTCGCGTTCAGTTCGGGACAGGGGTAACCGACGCGTTGACTAGACAGGTCGCGACGGACATAACCAACGCATTCAGGTCACGACGGGTCCGACGCGTTCAGGTGCCAGTCGAGACGCCGACGCGACGATGCGTATGCACGTCGCGACAAGTCGGGGTGGTGCGACCAGGTCGGGCCGACCTGCCGAGAAGGTCGCGACACAGGGTCCCATCGCATTCAGAACGTGACGTGACACTCTGTCGCAGCGAGGTTGAGAACGCGACCTATCGGGCCATCGCGTTCTTAGAGCTTCGGCCCGAGCTCTGGCAGATGGTGCAGGACCCTTTGGATTTGGTCCATGCCATCCAAACTTGACACAGTGCACTTCAAAAATCCAGAACAAATTGCATACATCACGAAAAATCATGAAATCGGTCTTGAATGAAACTAGACATGTAGATCTATCTCTAGGCATGGGTAATGAGAAAATAAACATGTATAGAGCATGCTTTAGTTAGGTTGATTTTCAGTGACCTAAACATGCACAGTCATGGAAAACAAATTAATTGACAACAGATGCATGATGAAAATCAGAGAAAACAGGTTCATTAGAACCCTAACACGATGCAGTATTTATGATAAAAGTTTCGTGGTATGAGATCAAGTAGATTCATGGATTTAAAACAAACATAAGGGTTCGGGTGGATGGAGTTGACAGGGATTGATACATTTAATACTCCATCAAGGAGCCACGAAAATTAGGAAAATCATAGGGCTTTCATAGAAGGGATCAAGATCTACCTATGGTCGAGTTTAATTAGATTTTGCTTGAGAGATTGCCTATCTTTTCTTGCTGATAAGAAATCCTAGGGTTGATGATGAAGAAGAGAAAAAAGTCTTCACCTCCTTGCTCCTTCGTCCTCAGCCTTCTCCCTTCATCTCCTAGAGCTCCAACAGCGTTCTAAGGGTTGATAGGGCCGAATTGGGGGGTGTATAGCTTGTATAAGAGTCTTTTCTAGTGAAAACTCCTCTCTCCTCTTCCAACTCCGAATTTCCACTATTATCTCCCTATTTTCTAGTCATTATCTACCTAAAAGGATGGGGAAGAGGTCTAATTTCGTGGCCAAGGGGTTAGGATGGGATGATGGCTCTTGTTTTGTATAATTATGGGTTAATTTCATGTTTATCTTAACCCTTTTAATTTATTAATTAATTAGGTACGAAATTAGCTTAATCATCTCCCATCCCATGATGGGCTTTTCACATTTGGGCCCATTCTTTTATGTTTGGGGCATTAATATAACCCATTCCTAATTTAACTTAATGGGTTTTGATTTAATCCCCTTTTATTCACTTTATTCTCTCTTTATTTAATTTAATTCTATTTATCACATTTATTAAATTAAAATTTTATTTTATTTGGGATTTAAAAATCAAGGTTGCTACAATCTACCCCTCTTATATAAGCGACGTCCTCGTTGCAGCTCACATATAGCACACAATCAAACCCCAGGCAGATAGGATTCTAGAGGTGGCCCCCACAGGCTCAAGAGTTGGCTCCCACTATGTAGCACTTTGAGCCATTATGGCCTTAAGAGGTGGCTCCCATAGCGTAGCACTTTGTCCTGTGTGGCACTTAGTTCCTGCACTTTCGACTAGGCAAGGCTCTGATACCATTTGTGACGATCCAACCAGCAAAGTGGCCCAACTACCATGCTAGTTGGTAGACTTCCTAAGAAGGTCATCCATCTTGGGACTACTCTCAACTGAGCATGCTTAACTTCAGAATTCTTTTCCTGCTCGAGCTTTGAAAATGACTAGTCTGAGTTGTTGGTAGTTTGCTGATTTAGTCCATTGAACATATTCTTATATGGGGTGTTACAAAAATGATAACTTAAACTTGAATGAAAATTTGCTCGGTGATAATGGCATGTAGAGAACCTTACCTTAATCATGCATAACTTTTAATCTATTCTACATGTTACATAATGGTCTTGCTTTAATTGGACTTTCTTGATTTTAAACTTGTCTTATTTGTTACTTCCCATGGTTGTCATAATTCCCTTGCTATTCTATAGCACACTTGATTTGGCAAGTTTTCGATACACGTTACATTTGTACACTTGCACAAGTTAGACAACCCCTTCTTGACAAATTGGAACCTCTCTGTTGGACATTCCATTCTAGTAGATTATGAACTTTTTTGTTAAGACCTCTGCAAGTCTCCATACTCCGTGGATTCCCTCATGGAGACCGAGTTGGTTGTACCATTGAAGTTCTGAAGAGATAGTGTGCACTTTTCTTTCTCATATTACTCTCTCGACATTAGTCCAAATTGAATGACAAAGACATTAGTGGATTGTTAAACTTAAATTACGCCTGATAATGCTAAACTTAACATTGAATCCTTATAGAATTGGGAGATGCGTATAGCTAGCATTCTCTCTCTAGATTTCTAGAGAAAGAAGCTCTGTGTTTCCTGTGGCTGTGGCGGTGGCCATGGCCTCCCAGGGAGGGGTGCCAGCGCCCCCCTCCTCGGCCTCCCCTTCCTCCCCGAATCATCCTTCTTCTCTTCTGAATAAAAGCTATGCTCGTGTTCTTGCGGATGCGCCTTTGTTTACACCGATCTCCATCGCTGTTCATCAACCGGCCTTCACAGACCTTGGTGAACCGGCGGTCTTCTTCTCTTCAGAAGAGATCGCTGCTACTCTGAAGCCTTTCTGGTTTGCTATAGTAGCAAAAACTCCTTATGGTCGTCCTCCTTTTCAAGAAATTAAGTAGCAGCTTCAGCAACGACTTAATCTTGGGCACGATTTCATTATTGCAGCCCTGGATAATTGTCATCTTCTAATCTGATGTACTTCTGAGGATGATTACTTACACCTATTGCTGCGGGAACAGCTTCTTGTGAAGGGTCTTCTCTTCAAATTCCTAAAGTGGAAATTCGATTTTGAATGTGGGAAGGAGCCCCCAATCGCGCCGGTCTGGGTAGAACTTCCTGCTCTGAAACGTAATTTGTTTCATGAAACTTGTATTCATTCGGTTGCAGGAAACATTGGGCAGGTTTTGCAGGTGGCACAGCGTACGTCACAACTTACGAATGCCACAGCGAATTATGCTTGCGTTGAACTCGACCTTCTGAAGGATAAGCCCTCCCGGATATGGATAGGAATGGGATCTGCTGGATTTTGGCAAAAGATTGTCTACTAGCGCGTTCCAGAATACTGCACTTCTTGATGCTTGATGGGACATGTTCTTTCCAACTGCAATCGCATGTCCTCTTCCAAAGATGATCCGACTAGGAAAACACCTTCACCGCCTGAGCAGGATCATCCAAATCGTCAAAGGTGGATGCCAAAGAAAAAATCGCTCAGGGAATCTGGAAGCTCGAATACAGATGCTCCTGGTGCTTCAGGCGAAGCTTGCAACGTGGTTGCACCCTCCGCCACCCATCCGGTGACGCCTTCCGCCACGGCGGCGTCGGCCAACAACCCTGCGGCGGCGCTTCCCGTGGTTTCTGGAATGCTTCCTATTGTTGACGCGAAAAATCCAGAACCAGCTGGAGCATCGCCTTCACAATCCTCGTATCGCGAAATCTCCGGAGGTCTTCCGCCTGCTGGAGGCGCCGACCTGCCTCGCGAATTTTTCGAAGACCATCCACCTGTTGGAGGCGCCGGCCCATCTCGCGATATCTCAGGTGGCCTTCTGCCAGCTGGAGACACTGACCCGGAGGTGGTGACAAGCCTGTCGCCTGACTTGCTTGGGCCCATGAATCATGGCGCTAATCTGGCTGGCAAAGAATGTGGGCGGCCGCTTTCTTCGGTGATGGGCGACGCTCCCTTGATTTGCGGGACCTCCGGAGTGGACGCGGGTGTGGAGGACGTTGCGCTGGCGATAATTTTGCCTCCAACCCAAGGCGGGATACTGCAAAATGAGGGAGATTCTGCTGGACGAGCCAGTATTTTGGAGATTTCTTCGCAACATCTTGACAGTGGGAGATCTCTGCTCCCAAACAAGGTAATCGACGAGGCTGTTGTTGCAGGGAATCCAGCTGACGTTGCCAATTCTAGGGCGGTCACAGTGTCATCTCTGCAGTTCCCTGTTGCTGACGGGCTACTTCCGGTGCATGATACTGCTACAGGCCATGGCCCAAAGCAGGGCCCATCCAAGGTGGCTCATGAGATTGCTTTCACCTATAAGGCAGTCCGTAATGAAAATGGACTACAGGTTCAGGAAGAATTGCAACGGGAGAATATATCTCCTACAATGGTTGATGTTCCGGTTACTGCTCAAGTCAATACTCCCATGACTTTTGCTCAAGTGGTGCGCCAATCCCCAATAACTCAGCGGAAGACTTCTATTGGAGAGTGTTCAAATCTCCCTTCCGGTGGGTATTCTTCTTCTGGTCGACGTATTTCACGCCCTTCTCGCAGAGGGATGTTAGGATTTGCCTCCCGAACACCCGAGAACGCTCTCCAAGCCCACTACGCCCGGCGGATGCTATTATTATGCCAGTTTTTTCTCCAACTTCAGAATTGCGGAAGAAGGCATTGGCCGTAGCCGACCTTGCTAAAGCGGAAAATATTTTTATGCCTAGATTTCGATTTGATCAAGAGTTATCTGAAATGGAATCGAATGAAGAAATTATGGAGCGTTGTTCGCGACGACCAGGTCCACGGCCTCGGGCAGTTCTTCGGCGCACTCACTCATGGGATAGATCTTCCATGGAGTTTTAGATTTGCTTCATTGTGTTGGTTTCTGTACTACGATTTCCTATGGTTGTTACAATTTACTCTTATTAATAAAATTTTGGCTTTCCTTGGCCTTAAAAAAAAAAAAAAATTACGCCTGATCACTCCCTTTACAATCAGGATCCTAAATCATTGTCCTTGACATGATAGTCTTGAACTCTCTTGACCAGTCTATCCTTATTGACACACATTACCTTCTTCTGATACGTTCTTGAAGTACATTAATGATATTGGAGTTATGGACTCAAAACTCGTTCTCATCACCCATAAGTCAACGGGCTCATGGGGACACATGCCAGTGTTGCGCAATATAAACCTGACTGAGGGTTCGTATCTAGTCCTGGAGGTTCTGGCAAAGTCCTGTTACCTATGGGTGTGATTGTCGGATTCGCCCCGGACAAAGTCCTGTTTACCCCAAGGTGTTGATTGCTCAGTTTTCCAAAGATGTTCGTTACCCGAGGAGTTGATTATTAGGCTGATCCCCTAACAAAGTCGTGTTGCCTGGCATGGTGCGAAATCATGATTTGTGCTTGGCATGGCACATACTTGTTACATGCGATATACTTGCTTGACTTGACTTGTTACTCGCTACTGCGTACTAGTCCTTAACCTAAGTGGTAGAGGGATGTACTTGCTTGAGGCACTAGTAGACCTTGCATTATATGAAAAGTACATTCTTGTGGAGTGCCCATAATAGGTTACTCAAAATGCTTGCTAGTGAATTGCTCTGCGTACTTGCACTTCCCATTGCTATCTTGATCTCTTGAAAGATACTTTAATGATTTTCTTGCGTGAAACAACTTTCTTGTATCATCCTGACTGTTCCCTTTTAGTGATATTGACACATGAGTTATCCTGACCTTCTTGAACTATTGACTATGTTTATTACTTCCAAATGTAAAATACTCTTCTGTACATGGAATATACCTTCTAGCGTGATAATCACTTTGAACATCTCTTGAATGCATTGCTAATTATATTTTCACTGGATTTATCATGCATGTTAGAACATCTTATTTATACTCATGCCTGCCTGAGTAAAATGTTAATCACTTATATCATTGCTCGCACATCGAGATGTAAATCCTACTGAGCTAGTTTGCTCATATCTACTTCCTAACATTTCAGGTAGTGAAGATGAGGAGTATGTTTAATGATGGGATTTGTGCGCCGAGCGTGAAGTACACTTTAGAGAGTCTCTCTTTATTCTAGTTAGTGAGATATTGGTAATCATTATATTCTTGCCTTTCTTCGAGAGATAGATGAGACTAGTAGTAGAGAGATGTTCTTATTTTGACATTGAAGATTGTAATAATCGTTTATGATGAATAAAAGAGTTTGATTACTGAATTGTGGGCCCTATCGATATTAGTCATTTGTTTATGGCTTCTGAATGCATGTTTGTTCGTTGCGTTTCCCGATTTAAATCGCTGCTAAAAATCTGGGGAGTGACAGAGTGGTATCAGAGCCTAGACTTTCCTAAAGTCCTAGGATACATTAAAGGCTAAGTTATGACCCTACGTTAAATGATCTTGGTCGTGAGGATCTAGGAATCATAGGGTTTGTATCTAGCATTGAGTTAGGTTCACTGTAAGCACCTGGTGAGATTGGGTAGAGCCTGAGGAGAGCTAGTTCAAAGGTTGATAAACATGTATCTTAGATAAGTGACCTACTTTGAAAATTATGCCTTACATGCGCAGTCTTAAGTGGGGGAGATGATCAAAAGAAATATTCCGAATAATTTGGTGCTCATATCATTCCATATCATATGAATTTGGAAGACCAAATTCTTTTAAGTGGGGGAGGATGTAGCAACTAGAATTTTAAAAATATAAATAAATAAGATAATTATTATAACATGTGAAATATTGCAATGCAATTAAATGAAAATTTATGATTGGACACTAAAAAATAAATTACAATGAGTGGTAAAGAAAGTGGGTGATGACATGAATAATTAGGTTGGCCAATACTGAACAAGTATTAAGACGAATAAACTCGATAACGATAAACATTATTATCACATATGAAAAACCAACTCGGAATCACATGAAATTTTAGGATGCCAAATTAAATAATAGGATACAAATAATAATAAATATATTAGAGTCAAACAAATATGTTTGGTTAGTAAAATCGTAAACTCCGACTTAAGGTGATAAAATCCGATAATGTCGAAAGCCCATTATCATAGGTAACTAAGTCATGTGAAATAGATGTTTAATGTTCAATCATGTTCATTGGGCTTAATAGGAAGCTAAATATAAGAAATTAATATTTAAAATTCGTGATAACCCAATAACCACTCTTACAGTGGGATAATTAAGCATAAAAATATGTCAAATGGGTCATGGTACAAGTTTAAACCCTAGCCCAATTGGGGAGCACGAATTTGCTTCCATTTTCCCTCTTAATTGGGGTGGGATTAGAAGGAAATAGCCATAGAAAGGAGTTCTAATCATGGTAGGACTCCTACCCTCAAGATTAGGAAACTTAAACTCATTTTTACACAACCCTACCCTTATAAATACATCATAAACCCTCCATGGCTGCCCCCAACCTTCTCCCAACCTTTCTAGACGTGGATGGATTGGCTAGGAGCAAGAAGAGGAGCTTTAGAGCAAAGATTTGGGTGTTCTTCATACAAAAAACGTGGTTCTTTATCCCTTTTGCAAGAGACATTCAAAAGGTAGGTAATCTCGGGCAGAACTCTAATTAAACTTGTTCATAGATACCTCTATATATCCCAAGCATGTTAGACAAGTTTTTCCCAATTTATATCATGCATATGCATCGAATTAAAGTCCCAAAGTTTCAGTTTCTGTGTTCATACAAGTTGCATATTCTTAATCTTGTATCTCTTAAATCACTAATCCAAAATTCGTGAAACTTTGACTGAAGCTTCTTAAACATGTTAGGAACGATTCCCCTCTATTTTCTCCAACTTTTATACATTGGTTTAATCGTATTAAGTGTTTTCTAAACATGCTGCGAATTATGGCTTCTTGTGCACAAAATTGAAATTCACGCATCCCTAGGTCAAATTAATTCAAATAAAATATATAGGGACATTCTAAAATTGTTTGGAACAAGTTTCATGTTAAAAGTTTCTCCAAAATCGGATTAGAAATGTGTTTTTCAAAGCCAACAAAGAAATTGCGTTTTCTGTAAAATCTGGTTCATGGTTTGGGCACACAGCACCCTTAGTTGCTGTTAGTCCCAATCCGGCGCAACGTGCCGCCGACCTTTTTGAATTTTTAAAATCCTGCTAGAATTCTCTCTTGGCGCACTGCGCCTCAATTGGCCATACCCCTTGCTCCGACATATTGCACCGACCTGTACCTTCTTCCCTATTTGGCGTAGAGAACTGAGCCCTCTCATTGGCTTTCGTTATTTATTTTATTTTTTTCTCTTGTCTTTTGCACAGAAACCCCTTACTTCTATTTGTTATTTGAAATAGGCCAACCAGTAGTGTTTTTAACCTTGAATAAATCTGATTAAGTCTGATTTAGTTTGATTAAACATAATTAAGTCTTATTAAAATTGATTAAGTCATATTTAAGTATGATTAAGCCAATTAAGTCTATTTAAAGTCTGATTAAGCTTGATTAAGTGTTATTAAGTATGATTAAGCCAATTAAGTCTATTTAAAGTCTGATTAAGCTTGATTAAGTGTTATTAAGTATGATTAAGCCAATTAAGTCTATTTAAAGTCTGATTAAGCTTGATTAAGTGTTATTAAGTATGATTAAGCTAGATTAAGTCTATTTAAATTCTGATTAAGCTTGATTAAGTGTTATTAAGCCCTAACTAAATCTGATTAAGCTTGATTAAGTGTTATTAAGCCCTAACTAAATCTGATTAAGCTTGATTAAGTTCTATTAAGTTTTATTAAGCATGATTTTCATACTTCCAGCAATATAAAATTTGTTTAACCCATTTGTAAAGACATTAATAACTTGAAATCTTATTCTAATATTCTTAATGGTATGATCATGTCTCTGTTATCATATGATTGATCTGATTCAATATCTTATGTTCAATTTACGGTTAAAATGATAACTTAAACTTGAATGAAAATTTGCTCGGTGATAATGGCATGTAGAGAACCTTACCTTAACCATGCATAACTTTTAATCTATTCTACATGTTACATAATGGTCTTGCTTTAATTGGACTTTCTTGATTTTAAACTTGTCTTATTTGTTACTTCCATGGTTGTCATAATTCCCTTGCTATTCTATAGCACACTTGATTTGGCAAGTTTTCGATACACGTTACATTTGTACACTTGCACAAGTTAGGCAACCCCTTCTTGACAAATTGGAACCTCTCTGTTGGACATTCTGTTCTGGCAGCATAGGAACCTTTTTGTTAAGACCTCCATAAGTCTCCATACTACGTGGATTCCCTCATGGAGACCGAGTTGGTTGTACCATTGAAGTTCCCAAGAGATAGTGAACACTTTTCTTTCTCATATTACTCTCTCGGCATTAGTCCAAATTTAATGGCAAAGACATTAGTGGATTGTTAAACTTAATTATGCCTGATCACACTCTTTACAATCATGATCTTGAATCTTTGTCCTTGACATGATAGTCTTGAACTCTCTTGACCAGTCTATCCTTATTGACACACATTACCTTCTTGTGATACGTTGTTGAAGTATATTAATGATATTGGAGTCATGGACTCAAAACTCGTTCTCGTCACCCATGAGTCGATGGGCTCATTGGGACACATGCCAGTGATGTGCAATACGAACCTGATCACCGAGGGCTCGTATCTAGTCCTGGAGATTCTGGCAAAGTCCTGTTACTTATGGGTGTGATTGTTAGATTCGCCCCTGACAAAGACCTATTTACCCCAAGGTGTTGATTGCTCAGTTTCCCAAAGATGTTCTTTACCCCAAGAAAGTCGTGTTGCCTGGCATGGTGCGGAATCATGATTGGTGCTTGGCATGACACGTACTTGTTACATGTGATGTACTTGCTTGACTTGACTTGTTACTTGCTGCTGCACGCTGGTCCTTAACCTGAGTGGTAGAGGGACGTACTTGCTTAAGGCACTAGTAGACCCTACATGATATGAAAAGTACATTCTTGTGGAGTGCCCAGAATAGGTTACTCAAAATGCTTGCTAGTGAATTGCCCAACGTACTTGCAGTTCCCATTTCTATCTTGATCTTTTGAAAGATACTCTAGTGATTTTCTTGCGTGAAACAACTTTCTTGTATCATTCTGACTGTTCCCCTTTTAGTGATATTGACACATGAGTTATTCTGACCTTCTTGAACTATTGACCATGTTTATTACTTCCAAATGTGAATACTCTCCTATATATGCAATATACCTTCTAGCATGATAATCTCTTTGAACATCTCTTGAATGCATTGCTAATTATGTTTTCACCGTATTTATCATGCATGTTAGAACATCTTGTTTATACTGATGCCTGCCTGAGTAAAATGTTAATCACTTATATCATTGCCCACACATCGAGATGTAAATCCTACTGGGCTAGTTTGCTCATACCTGCTTCCTAACATTTCAGGTAGTGAAGATGAGGAGTATGTTTAATGATGGGATTTGTGCGCCGAGCGTGAAGTACACTTTAGAAAGTCTCTCTTTATTCTAGTTAGTGAGAGATTGGTAATCATTGTAATCTTGCCTTTCTTTGAGAGATAGATGAGAGTAGTAGTAGAGAGATGTTCTTATTTTGATATTGGACATTGTAATAATTGTTTATGATGAATAAAATAGTTTGATTACTGAATTGTGGGCCCTATCGATATTAGTCAATGGCTTCTGAATGCATGCTTGTTCATTGTGTTTCCGGATTTATTCCGCTGCTAAATATTGGGGGCTTGATAGAGAGAGAGAGAGAGAGAGAGAGAGAGAGAGAGAGAGAGAGAGAGAGAGAGAGAGAGAGAGAGAGAGCAGTGAAAAATGTGATCTTGTATGGCATGAGTGAGGACACGAGTTTTGTTTAAAAATGGCATATTTTTCAAAATGTTATTAGGTGAATAATAGCTTAAAATTTTTAATTCTAAGAATAGCATATTTTGTACGGTCAACGGCCGTGCCTGCACATGCGCTGACCGTACAAAATTAACATAACTTCGGTAGACATACATACTCCGACAGGACGTCACTGGACTTCTATAATATAATTGAATTTGAAACCACCATAATTATCAAAAAATATGTTCATTCTAAAAATATGAACATTGAGAATTATCGAAGTACATATATTGAGATTAATTTGATTTATTAATTTTTTAGATAATAATAATTTTCACTCGATAAAATTTTATTTTAAAAAATTAAACTAAAATTATCATAAAATTTATCACCTTCTATTTAATTTATATCTAAAATTTCATGTTAATTAGATATTATTTAGATATTAAATTAAAGACATTAAACTAATTTTTAAAAATTCAAAACATTACTGTACAGGAAAGAAATCGGCCATGCAATGACTGATTTCCTTGCTTTACGTAAAGTAAGGAAATCGGCCATTGTACTTTTACATTTTTTTAAACGGTCGTGCCAATGCATGCACGGGTGCGGCCGTTGACCGTGCAAAGTGTGCTATTCTGCGAATTAAATTTTTACGCTACTATTTACCTAATAATATTTTGAAAGTATGTCATTTTAAAACAAAACCCTGAGAACACAGTGCTTACCGTTCTCTTTCTCTCTCTAACAGTCCCTTTCTTCTGTGGGAGGAGACAAACTTAAAAGACCTCCCTGACGTGTGGTTATCCTCAATCTGTGTCTCTTCTCCCACTGCCCCCACCCCACTAACCACCCCCCCCCCATCAATGAAGCTCCACCCGCACTGAACCCCCCTCCCCCCACCACATGTACAGAAAGTTGAAAGATCAACAAACATGTAGCTCATGGGGATTTTATGTACTTAAAAAATATGCAAGCATGTAATTACAAGATAATTTTTTGGAATAAATGGTGGGAGTGACAATGTGGGGTGAGGGTGTGTGAGGGAGGGGGGTATTGCTCTGATGAGGTGGGGGTTAGAAGACTGTGGGGCCACAGAGGGTAGATGAAGAGAGCGAGAGGGGGGGGGGGGGGTTCACCGGATCTAGAAAGAGAGAACACCCCAATCGGCAGCCCCATCGTCCCTCTTTTTGTGTGGAGCAGAAGGGCTGTCCACATCATCTCCGGTCGATTCCACCCGATTCGATGAGGAGGTTCGCTGGATCTAGAGACGTAGAGGACCAGAGACGCCCAATAGAAAGAGGGGGGTCTCCAGCAGCAGGAGGCGGCGTCTCCGGCAGCAGCAGTGGGGTCATGTCCAACACTAGCAAAAGAGAGAGGGGTTCATGGCGTGATGGAAGAAAGAGGGGTTCGGGGCATGACGAAGGAGAGAATGGCGAGAAGTGGGCCGGGGGGGGGGGGGGGGGGGAGGGATATGAGGGAGCATATGTACATGGCTTCAAAGCCATCTACATAAAACCATATGTAGACGGCCAAACATATTTAGATGGTTTTCTATAAGCTGTCGACATAAGTTAAGTAGATGGATTATATAGCCGTCTACATATGGTACATGTATATAGCTTAACTCAGCCTCATGATATCTTACATATGTAGACGAACTACGAATACAGTCTACATGTAGATTTGCTATGTAGACGGTTGTGCTTAGCCATCTACAAATATGAGACCATATAACCTACCCAACTATACATATGTAGATCAAACGATGCAATATTTAATCAGTTGCATACATATAAACGTGAATCTGATAAAGATCGGACAACCCAATCAATCATGTATTAATAAATTTAAATATAAATATCTATATATATTTAACTATTCTTATATAAATAAAATTATATGTAATTATTGTATATTAAATAAAATTACTTATATTTTTACTATATGAATATGTATACTTAATTATACATGTAAATATTTTTTTAAATTATTATATATTTAATTATATATACATATTTAACCAAATTTAACTATATTATTTATATCTCTCTCTATATAGATATATATTGACACCAATGACTCACCGTGCTCCGAAGACCATATATATTATATATGAGATATATGTAGATGACTACATGGGTTATATCAATCTTTGTAGATGGCTACAATAAAGTCGTCTACATAAAGTGAGTGTCAAACGACAACTACCACATTAATTTAATGAATGGGTGAAGATCTATTTCTTTATTATATCAAACATGTAATATGATTAAACTCCATATGCATCACATTTTTATTTGTGAAAACTAAGTTCTAATTCTTTCGTAGAATGTTTGTTGCAAGATCGTCGTTTACTACTTCATATGCATCTTTATTAAGTTATATATTTAATTTAGAATATATAACTTTTAATGTATTTTTGCTATTTTAGTGATTATTCTATATTTTATATTCTTTTATGTTGCATAAGAATAATAAACTGCAATTTAATTTTTTTAATATTAAAAGGTTGATTATAAATACTATAGAGAAATTATACATTATATGCTAACACTTTTCAATTGATGACTATACTCATAGCATTAAATATATAAATATATATGTGTGAAGACCTTTTCCTTGTTGGGCCGGAGCGGATCAGGCCTAACACTTGTGTAAGGGAGATGACGGTCGCCGGAAGGGGATGAAGGATCCTGCAATCACTAGAAAAGATCAGGGGGTCCCGGTGAAGACCGAGGAAAACCCTCCGATGCCTAAGTCAGTGAGTGGCTTGGAAGGCAGGGGATTTTCGTAGGTAAGGGTGTGTTCGCGTGAGCGAGAACGTACCAGTGCATGGTCATGTACCTGTACTTTTATAGGCATAGGTGCTAAGGCAGACGTGCGTAATGTTGATAGATCGTGCCTGGAAAGGAGCCTTGACGGGCGCGCATAACGGGAGGAGTTAAGCGCTCAGATGTCCGTTGGGATGCCAGGCAGTTAACGTGCCTCTTGATGGTGGGGTGTGTGGCCTGCGATGGTTATAACCGTCGTGCGGACACAAAGGCCTGTTCGGCGACCTCTGGACACGATTACCGAGTAGGTGACCCGCGTGGGGATCAAACGTGCTGTTCGGTAACATCTGTAGTTGTTCGGTGCAAAAGGACCGGTGACCTATTCGGAAGTATGCTGTTGAGGAGCTTGGCGAAGCCCGATCATGGAGGTTACGCCTTGGAGGCCTCTGAACTGCCTTGATGAAAGCGTGGCACCTTGAAATGGGGCCACGTCCGTTGACAGGACATGAGAGGGCCGTAACGGGCCATCATGGGCCTAGGTGGCCAGATTTGGCCACCACACTTGCCCCCCACGCTCTCGAGTGGCTCGGCGACACGAGCACTTCGAGGGCATCGCTTCCGCATTTAATGCGATGGCCCGTTGCAGGAGCTATGTGGTGCCGTCGCCTGGAGCCCTGTCAAACGGCTAACCCATCATGATGGGTGCGAGGTCGTGTCGAGCCAGGAGCGTTGCACTTTGCGTTCGAACGGCCGCCATCGGTGCGATCGAGGAGGAATTTTCAAAAACTGGAAGGAGAGGCATTTTTTGGGACCTGCTTCGAATTCCGTGCCCTCCTTCTTTATAAAGAAAGGAGGGGGCAAAGGCGGGAGCCACGCCTTCGAAAACCCTTCTAGGGGTCAGTCCTCAAGCTTTCTTCCTTCTCAAGCTTCCTTCCTTCTTCATTCGAGAGGTTTTCGTGCCCCCCTTAGGTGATCGTCTTCTTCCTCGCGCTTCCTCATGTTCGTTGCTCTCCTCCACGCTGTACAACGATGGCAGGAAAAGGGAAGGCGGTCGCGGTTGCCAGAGCGAGCGGGGTCACCGTTGCGGCGTCTAGCGGGCCACGATGCCGCCATTACAGCGGGCTCCGTGAACGCTTTCGGATCGGTGACGAGTACGAGATCATTGATGCAAAGGAAGGGGAATCGTTCCTGGTGAACAAACCAGGTTGTTTCCCCCTCTCTGTAGATCACCTGGAGGCAAGATTCCGGCTACCGTTGCCGGAAGTGGCGAAGGCGCTTCTAAACTGCTGGGGCGTCTCGCCGATACAGCTGACGCCTAACACATGGAGGTACATCTGTATCTTCGGTGTCATCTGTAAGATCAAGGAGATCCGGGGCTCGGCGGATGTATTTCGAGCTCACTTCAAGCTTTCTGCTTCTCGGCCATCAGGAGCGGATATCTACTATGCCAAGCACCGAACAGATAGGATGCACATACAACTGTCCAACAAATATTCCAACAACAAAGGTTGGATGGACAGGTTGCTCTTCGTGCGCCACCGGGATGGTGCAGAGTGGGGATTCCCCACGGTCGTTCGCTCGGCACGGAAGGACAGCTTTCCGAAGCTGATCCAAGATGAGGCAAGGGCCTCAGATAGTCTTCTCCGAGCAGGTGTTAGAAATGGAGAAGGCTATGTGACCGAATTCTCGCTTGTCAATCATGGCCTGAGCAAACCATGGAGTAAGTATGCGGATTTTGGTCGTTTACTTGTCGGTTTGGTGACCATGCTCTAACTCTTCCTCTTCTTCTTTTTTTTTTTGTGTGCAGCTGCTGCGGAGTTGGAGGCTGGAAGGGATCTAGAGGTGAACGAGGATTTCGCCGAACAAATCCCTATTTTGTCTCATATGGTGTACGAGGGTGATGACGTTGCGGCCGTTGTTCGGGTTCCCTCTGCTGTGAGGGTTGGTGCCGCGGTAACAACGGCGCTTGTAGCTCCTTCGTCCACCAAGGAGCGTCTAGAAAAGGCACGGGTCCCTGAGAAGGGGCCCGAAAAAATTCGCCTGAAGAAGAAGGCCACCATGAAGGTGGTTTCAGTGGGAGCTCGGACTCCGCTTGAGGAGGGCGATGGGACGACTCGTCCTTTGGCTTCTATGAAGAAGAGGCCAATGCTGCTCGACGAGGACGCGGAGGACGCAGACCAACTCCGTGCTCGGAAAAAGAAGAGGATGGTCCATGCTGCCCCTCAACACAGCAAGGAGGGGACTGAAGAGGAGGTTGAAGAGGTGCAGTTGCTGCTGCACAAGAAGCGTAAGGCTGTGGAGTCGGCCAATCAGGAAGCACCGCGGATGTCCTCCGTGGTACGTCCGGAGGTCGCGCAGAGGATGGAGACCGAACTGGGACTCGTCGTGGTGAGCGATGGGTTGGAAAGCCCTGCCAGAGAAGAGGCAAGGGGCTCCACCTGCTCGAGGGATAGGGAGCTCTCGGACGCTTCCAACACTGGTGGTGTCAAGCACAGTGCCACCAGCAACACTGCAGAAGCTTCTACCTGGAGGAGCGGAGGAGTTGCGGTGTCCTCTGCTCGGGGGGAGGAGGACCCTCCAATCGTCGAAGCGCCGGGGATGGTCGCCACAACAATCGCCGTTGCTGGGGAGGTTGAGGGGATCTTCGCCCCGAAGAACGCCAGAACCGATGAGGACGCCGGTGCGACGGAGGTTTCCGCCACTGGTGAGATGCTGGCGAGCAGCGAGGTGGCTCCGGTGCCACACGCGACCCTGTCTGGAGGACAGGAAGTGGTTCCTGCCGCAAGGGCCACTGAAGAAGCGGCCGTAACGACGGGGGCCGTGAGGAGATCTCTGCCACAACTGGGGGCACCCTGCCCCCCATGCCCCCCACCGAGGTGGTTGCTAATGTAATTGCAACCGCCAAGGTAGCTGATGGTGCTGGAGGGGAGGCAGTGGAAGTTGGGGGCGGTGTTCGGGCTGAGGAGTTCGATGACGACCAGATGCCCCTTAAAGAAGTGCTACTGAAGAGGCTTCCTGAGGCTCCCTCAGTGGCGGCGTTGGAGGCGACACTTCGCCGTATAGAAAACGCGCCAATGGAGTTGCTCGCGAGCCCCACCGCCTCTCATCTCGACCAGCTAGCAAGGTGCCTGGATCTTCCCTTCGAGCAGACTCCGGAGAGACCAGTAGAAGGCTATCATCCGGAGGGCAAAGAGGATGACGGCATGAGCGACGTCGAGCTGGAGGCTCTTGCGGACGGGATATCCAAGTTGTTGGGTATCCTCAAGGCCCTGGCTGCTCAGGGCTAGAAACAAAAATATCTCTGTGAGGCGCAGACGGCTTTCTGCGAGGACCTCACAGCTAGACATAAGGCTCGCGAGGCAGCGTTGGAGGAGGAGGTGAAGAACCTCAAAGCCACCCTCCAAGCTTCGGAGCTGAATGCCGCCTTGGCACGGGCCGACAAGGACGCTCTTGCCAAGGTGGTCGCAGATGCGGGGGTCCGTGCCGTTGCAGAATACAAGGCCGGGCTGGACTATACAGAAGATCTGGAGCAGTATGGGGCCCGCTGCTACAGAGTGGGCCTTAATGCTGGGAAGGAGCTCGGGGAGCGACTATCTTGGGTTGAACGTGCCCGAGAGGCCTTTGAGGCTGCTGTTCGGGAGTGTCGGCGTCGCACCCATGACGCCCGTTTGGATGGTGTGCGCTTCGCACAATTCCAATCTGGGCGGATGCCTTCTTCGGGTGAAGATGCTGGCCGTTCCGAACAGGCTCCTTAGTCTCCTCGCTCCATGCTCTTCCTGTATTTGTTGTTTTTGTTTTTTGTTTTTTTTTGTAACCGTGGTCCAGGGGACCCGCTTGTAAGAAAAAATCTGTGAATGAAGATTTCCTTTCCATCATTTGACTATGGCTTCTCTTTTTCTATCTCCTCCCTTCTTCTAGTGTTCTTGTTCGAACCAGAGCTCGTTGTTTTAATAGCGTTGCATGTACCGCGCAGGTCCATTGGAACCGGGTAGGTTCTAAACCGGGGGTGAATGCTTAATACTTATCTGTCCCGAAGGGTCCACATACCCATCTTGAGTTTAAAGAACCCTGAAGTATGGATAGTTTCAGACCCAACCCCAGGCGCACCATAGGAACAGGGAGAAGAGAAGTAGGATGCCGATCAAAGGCTTCCATAGATAATAAGCCTTAAGGTTGGACACATGCAAAGTCCTGGGTATGATTCGCCACTAGAGGTAGTTAGCTTATATGAGCCTTTCCCAAGGACATGGGTGACCTGATAAGGTCCTTCCTATTTGATGGCAAGTTTTCCGACTGCTCTTCGGGGATCCGAAGCCGAACAGCGGCGCAGAACCAGATCTCCCACGTTAAACCGCCTGTTCCGAACTCGCGCATTATAATATTGTGCAAGCCGTTGCTGATAAGAAACGAGGCGAATGCTGGCGTCATTCTGTCGTTCGCCAAGCATGTCCAAGTTTTCCCAAAGAGCACGGTTGTTGGCGGCTTCATCAAAGTGGGTTGTTCGAATGGTGGGAAGAGCTACTTCCAGAGGCACAACGGCTTCTGAGCCGTAAGCCAAGTGGAAGGGTGTTTCTCCCGTGGCTACTCGAGCCGTTGTTCGGTGGCACCAAAGAACGTTAGGGAGCTCGTCAATCCATGACCCTCCTGCAGCCTCCACTCTTGTGCGGATCCCATGCAGCAGCGTTCGGTTGGCATTTTATACCAAGCCGTTGGCCTGGGGATGCGCCACGGAGGTGAAGTGGTTATAGATTCCGAGCTCGACACATTTCTGTTTGAAGAAGGTGCTGTCGAACTGCTTCCCGTTGTCGGAGGTGATCACTCTTGGGACGCCAAACCTGCAGAGGAGGTTCTTCCAGACGAACTTCCACGCGGCTTGTTTGGTGATCGTGGCAACATGTTCGGCTTCGATCTACTTGGTGAAGTAGTCGATGGCCACGAATAGAAACTTCTTCCGACCTTGGGCCTCTGGGAAGGGACCCAAGATGTCAATGCCACATCTGGCGAAAGGGCGTGGTTCGAACAGGTTATGAAGCTGTTCGGCGGGTTGCTTGATGAGCTGTCTAAACTTTTGGCATTCCGGGCATTTCCTGACAAAGGACATGCAATCCTTCTGAAGAGAAGGCCACTAGAACCCTGCTCGGATAATGCTGCGTGCTAGCGTTCTGCCCCCCAGGTAGCTTCCGCATAGCCCCTCATGGACTTCTTCGGTGGCAGCTAGGGCCTCCTCAGGGCTGAGGCACCGTAGAAGAGGTCTTGAAAGGGACCATCGGTATAGCTTACCTTCTACGAGGGAGAAGTGCTGAGAACGCATTCTGATTTTCCGAGCTTTGCTCTGTTCGGGCGGAAGCTCACCCCGGAGTAAGTATGCCAAGAGAGGGTCCATCCAGCTCGGAGTTGGTGGGCCCGTCTCTACGGCTGCGACGTCTACTTCAGTGCTCGGCGAGGCGAGCTCTTCAATAAACACGGAGCGGGAAGAGGCGATGTCACCTGAGGATGCCAACTTGGCGAGTGCATCTGCTCGCGCGTTCTGCTCTCGTGGGACATGTATGACTTCGAAGTATAGGAGGCCCTCTGCTTGGCTCTTGACCTGTTGAAGGTATTGAGCCATGCGGGGTTCCCTTGCTCCGAACTGCCCACTCACTTAGCTGGCAACCAGTTGGGAGTCACTAAAGACCCTAAGCCGAAGGGCTCCGAGGTGCCTAGCCATGCGGATACCGGACAGCAAAGCTTCGTACTCGGCCATGTTGTTGGAGGCCGGAAAGCGGAATCGGAGGGCGTATTGGAACTCTAACCCCTCTGGGGAGGTGAGGACCAGGTCAGCTCCGCTCCCTGTAACGCAAGAGGATCCGTCGACATAGAGTTCCCATGGGGGTTCATCTGCCAACGGTGGATCCTGCTCAGTAGGGAGAGTACATTCCGCAACGAAGTCTGCCAATGCCTGCACTTTGACTGCTGTCCTTGGGCGAAAGCTGATGTCGAACTCGCCAAGCTCTATTGCCCATTTGATAAGCCTGCCAGAAGCCTCCGGTCGCTGAAGGATGGATTTCAGCAGCTGATCGGTTAGAACCGTAACGGAGTGGGCCTGAAAATAGGGCCTAAGCTTCCGGGCAGCCGTGACAAGAGCGAATGTGAGTTTTTCTGCTCGAGGGTACCTCCTTTCAGCTTCTTGGAGGACCTTGTTGATGTAATACACTGGATGCTGCGCCGCTCCTTCTTCTCTGATCAAGACTACGCTGATGGAGTGTTCGGTAACGAAAGATAAACGAACAAAGGTTCCCCGAGCACAGGCTTTGAGAGAACAGGAGGGGCTGCTAAATACGCCTTCAGCTCGGTGAAGGCGGCCTCGCACTCCTCAGTCCACCGTACTTGCCCCCCTTTCTTCGAGGCGCTTTTAGGGCCTCGGAGCAACTTGAAGAAGTTAAAACTTCTTTCTGCTGCTCGGGACATGAACCGGTTCAGTGCCGCAAGACGCCCCGTCAGACGTTGGACGTCGCGCACTGCCTTCGGACTGCTCATCTCAAGCACGGCTTGGATTTTCTCCAGGTTTGCCTCTATTCCTCTATTTGACACGAGGAAATCGAGGAAATTACCCGAACGAACACCAAACGCGCACTTGGCAGGGTTGAGTTTCATATTGTACTTTCGCAGAGTTGCGAAAGTTTCCTAGAGGTCGGAGATGTGGTCGATGCTCGGAAGTGTATTGACCAGCATGTCATCAACGTAAACCTCCATGTTGCGCCCAATCTGCTGTTCGAACATTTTATTGACCAGCCGCTGGTAGGTTGCGCCAGCGTTCTTCAGACCAAAGGGCATCCTGGTGAAACAATACAACCCCAGGTCTGTGACAAACATCGTGGCGTCTTGATCCGGAGGATGCATACTGATCTGGTGGTAACCAGAGTAGGGGTCCAGAAAGCTGAGAAGCTCGTGACTGGAAGTAGCGTCCACCAGCTGATCAATGCGCGACAGGGGGAAATTATCTTGGGCGTCGCTTGTTTGAGATCCTTGTAGTCAACTCACACACGCCATTTACCATTGGCTTTACGTACGAGGACCACATTGGAGATCCATCTTTGGTATTGGGCTTCTTGGAGGAGCCCAACAGTTTGGCTTTTGACAACGTGGTCCTGAATCACGGTCTGCCATTCTCGTTCACAGGTCGCCTCCTCTGTTGAACCGGTGGGACCCGAGGGTCCAGACGGAGGCAATGCACCAATACTTCTGGGGGAATACCTGGAAGTTCGTCGTCAGACTAGGCGAACACGTCCAAATTGGCTAGCAGAAAGGCTGTGTAGCGTTGCTGCTCGACCTCTGCCAGCAAGGCGCCAATGTACAAGATGTGCTCGGAGTCATCGTCTACCTGGACAGGAATTAAATCTTCAGCGGGCGTTCCTTGGATGGTGGAGGGCTGCTCGGACGTTGGCGGGGCCGAATCTGGGAGTGGTTGCTTGTCTCTTAAAGAAAGGACATAGCAACGGCGAGACTCTGCTTTGATGCGCCCGATCAGACCTCTGCCGAGGATGGCGTTGTATCTAGGCATATTGTTGATGACCAAGAAGTCAACCACCTTAGTCACGATCCTTGGAGCCGTCCCCAAAGTGATCGGGAGGCGAACTCTATCCATGGGCTGCACCGAAACTCTCGAAAAGCTGAACAGAGGCGAGTTTACGGGGGCGAGTTGATCAGTTTTTAGACCCATGAGGACAAAGCAATCATAAGCCAAGACATCGGGGGCACTTCCATTATCCACCAAAATCTGGCGCACATTACAATGATTGATGGTGGCTGAAATGACCAACGCATCAGCATGTGGGGTCGTAACCCCTACAAGGTCTTCGTCGAGAAGGTTATGGCCTCCTCGGGCGGTGTGCGTACAGGACTGGTGGGATATGGAGTCGGCCTAGGTGCCGAAGGCCTATCCACAACGTGCACTCGCCTTGCGTAATCGCGTCGGCTCGAGTGCTTTCTCCACCTGCGCTGAAGCCTCCCGCGATCACATTGATCTCTGCCGTTGGGCTCGGTGTTGATCGGCTGCTCGGGAGTCGCTCTCGGCGTCTGGGGCAGTCTTCATTCGGCGCACGAACCGCCCAAGGTAGCCACGCTTGATAAGGTCTTCAATCTCGTCCTTAAGCTGGCGGCACTCGGAGGTGTCGTGGCCGTGGTCGCGATGAAAGTGACAGTACTTGTTTCGGTCGCACCTCCGGGGGTCGGAGCGCATCCTCTGTGGCCACCGAACATATGCTTCGTTCCTGATCTCGGCCAGGATCTGTTCGGGTGCCACGGTAAGGGGTGTGTAGTTGGTGAAGGGGCGCGGACGGCGCGGAGAGTCGCCGTTGCGCCGTCCTTTCTTCCGATCACGGTCGGAACCGTTGTCAGAAGGCCTCTTCTTGTCCGACTGCTCCCCCTGCTCCACTCTACCCGCTGCTAGGCTCTCCTCGCAAGCCGCATGGCATTGTGCGATGGAAAGTAGCTCGGCGAGGGTGGCGGGCTGCTGGACGCCGAGGGTCCTCTGCAAGAAGCCATCGCAAGTGCCCTCGATGAGGGCACTGGTTGCCAGAGGGACGTCCAGGCACGAGATGCGAAGCGCCTCTGTTCGGAACCTTTTTACAAAGTCCCAGAGCGCTTCGCCCTTCTTCTGGCGTACGGCCAGGAGGGAAGCCGCCGTTCACGGCTGTGACCTCCCACCATGGAAGTTGTCCCGAAAGGACTTCTTCAGTTGGCGGAAGGAGGAAATAGAGCCCGCCGGAAGGGACTCGAACCAGGCTCTGACAGTCTCCTTGAGAGTCGCAGGGAAAGCCCTGCACTTGGCCGCGTCTGATGCTCCGTGGAACACCATGTGCGACTCAAAGCCGTGGATGTGGTCGGCCGGATCGGTGGTGCCGTTGTAGGGCGCGAAGGTGGGCAGAGGGAGCTTGGGAGAGGCCCGAGCTTCCAGGATCTCCCTACTGAAAGGGGAGCGGAAGTCCAGATCATCATCCGCCGGAGCTTTTCCTTCCATGCGCTGAACCATCACGTCCACACGGCGTTCGAGGTCAACCACTCGTCGCAGGCGCCTGGCGAGCTCCTGTTCGGAATTGGTGGGGCCCCCTCGACCGGACTCGTGGGAGTTGGCTCCCACAACCGATCGCGGCAGACGGGGGGAGACAACAGAGTGACGGGGCAAGCGCCCGCGGCGCTCCGGTGCTCGCTCCTCGGACGGGGCTCGGTGTGACCGGCGCGGTGAGTCTGCCTGCTGATCCTGAGGCGCAGGGAGGACGCGAGAACGCCGATGCGACGACTCCACCTGCCGCTCTCGTGGCAGGGGAACCGCCGGGGCTGGTGGTCCAACCAGTTGAGCTTGCAGGGCAAGGCAGACACTCGTTAACTGCTGCATCTGTCCCCGAAGTTCGGCCATTTCCTGGGTAGTTGCCTGCGCGGCAATCGCTGGCGCAGGGACGTCGTTGTTAGCGCCAGCAGGGGCGATGTTGATGTCGATGGGAGGGGATCACCGGCGAGAGTCCGCTCGTGACTGGAGGGATCTCGTCGCCCTACTCCCTACATTCTGGTAAGAGGTTCGTCCGCGAGCCATGGCTACGTCATTTCCACAGACGGCGCAAAAAGTGTGAAGACCTTTTCCTTGTTGGGCCGGAGCGGATCAGGCCTAACACTTGTGTAAGGGAGATGACGGTCGCCAGAAGCGGACGAAGGATCCTGCAATCACCAAAACAGATCAGGGGGTCCCAGTGAAGACCGGGGAAAACCCTTCGATGCCTAAGTCAGTGAGTGGCTTGGAAGGCAGGGGATTTTCGTAGGTTAGGGTGTGTTCACGTGAGAGAGAACATTCCAGTGCATGGTCCTGTACCTGTACTTTTATAGGCATAGGTTCTAAGGCAGGCGTGCGTAACGTTGATAGATCGTGCCTGGAAAGGCGCCTTGACGGGCGCGCATAATGGGAGGAGTTATGCGCTCAGATGTCCGTTGGGATGCCAAGCAATTAACACGCCTCTTGATGGTGGGGTGCGTGGCCCGCGACGGTTATAACCGTTGTGCGGACACAAAGGCCTGTTCGGCGACCTCTGGACACGATTACCGAGCAGGTGACCCGCGTGGGGATCGAACGTGCTGTTCGGTAACATCTGTAGTTGTTCGGTGCAAAAGGACTGGTGACCTGTTCGGAAGTATGCTGCTGAGGAGCTTGGTGAAGCCCGATCATGGGGGTTACGCCTTGGAGGCCTTCGAACTGCCCTGATGAGAGCGTGGCACCTTGAAATGGGGCCACGTCTGTTGACAGGACATGAGAGGGCCGTAATGGGCCATCATGGACCTAGGTGGCCAGATTTGGCCACCACAATATGTAAACTTCAAATATATAAACTATACTCATAGTCACTCCTTGCATACTATAAATGTCAAACTTAATTGAATCAATGTTTGTATATGAAGAAGTTTGCAAGTAATTAATTTGGGTGTCCCAATTTGAAAAAAAAGGTACCTTCTAGAGACTGGTCTGCAACGGAAATAATATATGTTGTAATAACAAATGTAAAAAATTTAGGAAATGATATTTATAGTATACATATTAAATAATTATTCTTATTAATCATTTATCCTAAAATTATTTTAATATTAAAATTTGAATATTATTAAAGTTTTGAGTATTTATTTTAAATTTGATGTTATAATAATTAAAATCCACATATAAAATGTGTGTAGACGGCTATGTATAACCGTCTACATAAGTTAGATATGTAGACGGCTTATTGTAGCTATCTACATATCAAAAATATGTAGATGGCTATGATTGATTGTCTACATAACTTATGTAGATGGCTACAATAGTCGTCTACATATGTTAGATATGTAGATGGCGAATTAAGTCATCGACATATAGAACATATGTACATGGTTATACATAGTTGTCTTTATAAGTTATGTAGACAACTATTTGTAGCCGTCTACATATACTGGATATGTAGACAACTAAAGAAAGTCGTTTACATATCAATCATATGTAGACGGTTACGTTGAGCCGTCTACATAAGTTATGTAGACAATCAATCATAGCCGTCTACATATTTTTGATATGTAGACAGCTACAAGAAGCCGTCTACATATCTAACTTATCTAGATGATTATAAATAACCGTCCAAAAATACCTATTTTTGTAGACAACTACGATTTGCAGCTGTCTACATATACTATATCTCCTGTAGTGATATGAAATACAAATCGAATCAGTGTGTCGATCAATCCAACATGACGAGGGTTGTGAGATTGACATGAGTGAATTCACAAAATCCAAATTAGATATCTGATTTGGGCTTGACAAGTTGAATAACCAATCTCCGATTTAATTAAGTTAAAGTATTCTTGTTCATGTTCTTCTTTCAAATTTACAAAATTAAATATGTAATTAAATTTATTTTTAAATATTATTTTTACTCATACATGTCTAATATATATTTTTTGTAATATAGAATCCTACAGTAGGTGGCCATAGAGGGGACAATGAGGATGAGGATATTGAAGACGCATAAGACCTGTCATTTTTTTATATATATTTAAAAAGTCTTTATGTGGTTGATCTATTGGATGTTATAGATGTTATCTATTTTGAGTATTTTTTTTATTTTTAATTGAATGTGTTTGTTAAACATGTGTTTCAAATATTTTTTAATTATTAAAAAACCAATATATATATATTTTGACGACAAACTTATAACCTGTCAAAAAATTATCGACAGTACTGACAAATTAAGATTCTTTCAAAGGGGTTCCATCAGTGAGTTTTTTGACAACATTTTTTACCGATATTATCTGTCAGAAATTACTGATGGCTTTTCCAATAGTATTTCTGATAGACTATTTGCGTCAAAAACTTCTAACATATTATAGATAGTTAGATTACCTTGCCTTCAACAATTATCGACAAAGAAATTCCATCAGAAATTTGAAGACTATTTATCGATCGATTTCTAATAGATTTTTGACGAAAAATGTCCGTTGGAAGACACACCTTCTCTTGTAGTGAAATATTCTTGTGCTCAAACAAAACATAATTTAAATATTTTTAGTTTTGATTACAAGTCTTAGAACCCCCTGTTGGAGCATGTGCGCATACCTGTAGCGGAAGCGGATTACATGGCGGTGCAACCACAAGGAGGAAGACGATGAAAATGCCAGGTGCTGGAGGAGACGACCGTAACCCCATGGGAGTCTCTCTAGTTTCCTCTCTCTATCTTCACTGGATGTCTTATCTATCTATGGGGAAGACATACCATATATATAGAGAGAAGGGACCATTCCAGGAAATGCCTTATTGGGCTCCCACCCATAACAGGAACCCATGGGCCACATATGGGTTAGGCCCATAAAATACTCTTTTGACTAGACTGGAAGCGTGCATCCTTTATGTGTATCCCAAACTTGATAAGTGGACCACTTTAGTTGGGTCCGAACCCAACATTCCCCACTTGGTCCATCTTATCATAAACATCATCAAAAATTTCCTTTCGAAAATATTCATATATAACACATATAATTTTGAAAAGACTTTTGAAAATTTTGATTTCATTGGGCTGCACCTGTAAAGAAAACTAATATACGTGAACAATATAAACATAAAACCACACGTTATTCCAGTCAAAGGATATGTGAGTCCAAATTGCAAAAAATCAAATGATATGAGTCATGGCGGAAAATACATTCAGTCATGTACCACCTTCCATGTACCAGAATATCACCAACTTTCCACAACTGAACACTATATCTGGCACTGCAAACAAACTAAAACCTCATGTCTGTCTACTGGTCACCACACACACACACACACATGTGTATGCATTCTGCCAATTACAAATCAGAATAAGTGCACATAACAATGTAATGGCAGAAAACAATAGAAGTCATGATATAAAAGTGAACATAAATAACCATAAGTGTTACAACTGTAAATGTCACAACATATTGAGGGACTAACAAGAACCATCAGTGTCGCATGACTACAAAAAGTGCTAGCATGTAGTCCTTTAGTGAGAGGGTCAGCCACCATAATATTGGTCCTCAATATGCTCAAAGGACACATCATGATTTCTCACTCTATCTCTAAGAGCAAAATACTTTATATCCAAGGCTCTACCACCCTTGGATGCCTTATTATTCTTAGAGTAGAAAACCGCAGCGGAATTATCACAGTAGATCCTCATCGGCCTAGCAATGAAGTCCACAAATGGCAAAGCTGTGACCAAATTCTGCAACTGAATGGCTTGTCCACTAGCCTCATAACAAGCAATAAACTCTACCACCATGGTGGAAGTTGCTATGATACTTTGCTTCTCACTGCACCAACTTACAGCTCCCCCTGCCAAGAGGAAGATGTAACCTGAAGTAGACTTCCTAGTATCAAGACAACCACCATAGTCAGCATCTGCATAGCCAATGACCTCCAATTGATTTGATCTCCTGAATGTGAGCATGTAGTCCATAGTGCCTCTGAGATATCGCATGACCTTCTTGGTAGCCTTCCAATGATCCGTGTCCGACTGAGCATCCCCAAAGCAAAAGCAATATCTGGACGTGTACAGTCTGCAAGTACATCGGGCTCCCAACTGCTGAAGCATAAAGAATTGGCTCCATCTGCTTCCTTTCAAGGTCATTCTTGGGACACTGTAATTCACTTAATTTATATCCTTTAAGTATTGATGCCTTATCGGGTGAACAAGATTGCATATTGAACCTCTCTAAGATCTTTGAGATGTAAGCTTTCTGAGAAAGACCAAGAGTGCCTGAGGGTCTATATCTGGTGATCTCAATGCCAAGCACATAGTAGGCATCACCCATATCCTTCATCTCAAATTCTTTGACAAGAAAACCTTTGTTTCATGCAACAACTAAGATCACTACTAGCGAGCAGAATGTCATCTATATACAGCAAGATAATTGAATGACTCCACTTACCTTTAAGTAAGGCATTCATCAATGACGTTCTCCTTAAACCCAAAGGACAAACTTTTCTCATTAAACTTGAAAACCACTGACGGGAGGCTTGCTTAAGCTCGTAATGGATTTCCTTAGTTTGCACACCATGTGTTCTTTTCCTTCAACATGAAACCCTTGAGGTTGTTCCATATACACTTCTTCATTTAGGTCCCCATTGAGAAATGTCGTTTTCACATCCATCTAATGTAGCTCAAGATCAAAATGAGCCACCAAGGCCATGACCACACTAAATGAGAGCTTTTTACTCACTGGAGAAAATGTCTCATTGTAGTCAATGCCTTCCCTTTGAGTGAAACCCTTAGCTACCAATCTGACTTTATGTCATTCAAATTTACCTTTAGAGTCCACTTTAGTCTTGAATATCCATTTACATCCAACACGTTTGGACCCTTTAGGCAAGTCAACAAGCTCCCAGACATGATTTTTAGCCATTGAGTCAATCTCTTCTTTTATGGCTTCCAACCAGTAGGAGACTTTTCACTATTTATGGCCTGTGAAAATGACACGGGATCATCATTGTTACCCCTATCTGATGATCAGTCTGTCCCCATGTAATTTTAATTAATTATATATTTATTTTGGTGATTAAAAAAACCATGTCAAAGATTACTAACACATGATCCATAAGTCTTGAGCACAAGAAATATTACAGGAAAATCAAGCAAATTTGGTAAGTATTACCTTTCTGAAGCAATATTAAGTTCAGCATGAAATTTCTCTAAGTCCACATTGACTTTCCTTATGCTACAACGATTCCTTTAGTCATCGTAATGATTTGCTCATCGCAACGTTTTTAAGTCATTGTAACGATTTGCTCATCGCAACGATTTCTTAAGTCATTGTAACGATTTGCTCATCGTAACGATTTCTTAAGTCATTGTAATGATTTGCTCATCGCAACGATTCCTTAAGTCATCGTAATGATTTGCTCATCACAATGATTCCTTTAGTCATCGTAACGATTTGCTCATCGCAACGATTTCTTAAGTCATTGTAACGATTTGCTCACCGCAACGATTCCTTTAGTCATCGTAACGATTTACTCATCGCAACGATTCCTTAAGTCATCGTAACGATTTGCTCATCACAACGATTTCTTAAGTTGTCGTAACGATTTGCTCATCACAACGATTCCTTAAGACGTCATAACGATTTGCTTCGCGCATCGACTTCTTTAGTAATCATAACTATTTGCTTTGCGCAACGATTTCTTAAGTGTTCATAACGATTTCCTTAATGAACACAATGATTTGCCTTCTACAATGATTTCTTTATCGATCACAATGATTTTCTTGTAATTCATAACGATTTGATTATATCGTCTTGATCAAACGATCTTTTGTAGAAACATAACGATTTGATGCTAAGTTACAACGATTTGGCGGTTAGTGCATAACGATTTCATAAGTCATGAATGCATTGATTTTATGTTTATAACGACTTGATATTTAACAGCGTTGAATAGTCAAAGTCTTCGCACATATCTTTCTGACAACTGTGCATTTAATGAAGACCGAACATATCTCTGCATGCATGCAGACGATATCGTCCATTATCGTGCTTACTATGTATGCATCTTTTAGATACAGCAAAATGGCATTACTATTTCTATGAACTCTTGCCCTAACGTTAAATGACAACAAGAGACAACCAAGTTGTCTCCCATGTAAGCTTGAAAATGTGTGCAGGTCCCTGAAGACATTCTGTCATACAACGTTGGACCATATAGACGCCAGAAGATCCTATCTCTTTGCGTGCACAAATGGATAACAGACTGTTGACTGGAAGCTTCCAAGTATCAAGCAGTCTAACGTAAACAAAGCGTAGAACAACGGACTTCTCAACGTTCAAATTTCAAACAAGAGATATATAAGCAAGAGTGAAACTCCAGAGAAGATAACTTTTAGAGACATCGCTTCCAAGCAACTGTGTTCAAGTTTTCTGCGAGTTCTCCAGAAAAGAGCCTAGCCTCATTCCCATTAGCTTCAGCTCTTTGCTCTCTGCGTTCTGTGTAGATTCTGTGATGAGAGCCTTTGTACTAAGAAGACAATGTCTTCACATCTTGTTCTCTTGGTTCTTGCTTCGGGTCAAGCACTTGTTCTATTAGCTTGATCTAGGGGCACCCCCTTCATTTCATTCTGTGCCTTGTTCCCTTCTGTAGGAAGGAAGACCTGGTGATATCCAGGGTGGTGGTGTTCCCTTCGTTTAGAAGGACCTGGTGATATCCAGGGTGGTGGTTCCCTTCGTTTAGAAGGAAGACCTGGTGGGTACCAGGGTGTTGTTCCTCTTTGGGTTGTGAAGAGAAGACCAGCTGAGCTGGGTGTTGTAGTGTCCATAGGGGGACTGTACCCTAGATAGTGAAATCCTGAGTTGTTGCTCAGGGACTGGACGTAGGACTCCTAAGGAGAGGAGGTCCGAACCAGGATAATTCCTTGCGTTGTGTGATTGATTTTTGTGTGTTTGTTGTTTACACTAACCTTCATCGAAGAATATTTTTGTATGCATGTTTTAAGTACAGGTATTAGCTAAATAAATTTTTAAAGACCCATTCACCTCCCCTCTGGGCTCATCAACTGGGCAACAAGTGGTATCAGAGCGAGTCTCTTCGACAAAGAAGAAGATCCAACGATCTGAAGAGTAAAGATCCATGGCAGCCCAAGGTCATAATGAAGGTCAGTCTGTCAACCGACCACCACTGTTCGATGGAGAAGACTACGCTTACTGGAAAATAAGAATGGAGTATTTTCTACAAGGTCATGACTATCAGATATGGTCAATAGTGGAAGAAGGTGATCTCCTAGTCACCAACGAAAAAGCAAAATGGACAGATGATGACAGGAAGAAGATTTCCTTAAACTGTAAGGCTAAAAGTATTCTATGTTGTGCCCTCAGCAAAAAGGAATTCAATAGAGTATCAGCCTGCAAATCCGCTATGGGGATCTGAGAAAAATTGAGAATCACTTATGAAGGCACATACAAGGTCAAGGAAACCAGGATAGACATTCTGGTAACACAATATGAGAGGTTCCAGATGCAGCCGGGAGAATCTATAACCCAGATGTTCAGTTCATTAATTCACAGATTTACAAATGGGTTGACTGGATTAGAGAAGACTTATGAAATGGTAGATATGGTCAGGATGATCCTTAGATCTCTACCCTCTACATGGACTCCCAAAGTATAGCCATTGAGGAGGCAACGATCTAAAGAGAATGTCTCTGGAAAAACTCATTGGGTCCTTATGGCCATGAGATTAATATGGAGAGATTAGGAGAGTCCTCTAGCAGGAAGAAGCACTCAAATGCACTCAAGGCTGACGAAGATTCATCAGAAGAATCATTAGACAACAGTGAGAGCAACAAGGACAGTGATGATGAAGAAGCAATGCTGTCCAAAAGACTGCAACAGATTCTAGCAAAGAAGAAGAAGTTCCAATCCGGCAAAAGGCATTTCAAGAAACACAAAGAGTTCAAAAAGTCAGAAGGAAAAGAGCAGAAGAAGGCTGAGCCGATATGTTATGAGTGTAAGAAGCCCGGACATATCAAGGCAGAATGTCCGAAGTTCAAGAAAGGTGAATACAAAAAGAAGGACAACTTCAGAAAATTCAAAAAGTACAAAAAGAAGGCAATGGCAGCCGCTTGGGAGAACAGCAGTGACTCTGACAGTGAGTCATCCCAAAGCAGTGAAGAAGCCAACTTGGCTTTCATGGCCAATACGGATGATAAGGTAACATCTGACTCCTCTTTTGATTCTTGCAATGATTCTGAGTCTGATAACTTAGAGGAAGCATTCAATGAACTGTATGATAAATACAGAATGTATCTAAGTTACTGAAGCCAGTAAGAAAAATATTACTTGCCTAGAAAACACCAATTCAGATCTAAAAATAGAAAATGAAGAATTAGAAAAACAAATAACTGAACTTAAAAGAGAAATGAACTATTATGTGAAAATCTAAAAGATAAAAATAAACAAATAATAAGATTAGAAAAACGGAGAGTTCAGATGAACTGAGAAAAGAAATTAACACCTTAAATGAAGAAAATGACAAACTGTCAAGCACATTAGAAAAATTTACAAATGGTAAGAACTCCTTAATATTAAAAGGTGCTAGACATTCAGGAAAGAAGAAACATGGTTTAGGATATACACCACCAGAAAATGAAGAAACAATGATTCTACCTAAAATATATGCAACTCCTAAATTCATACCTGAAGAAGACATAAAATACAAAGCTAATTTTAAATACATTGAAAAAGTAACAAAAATATCTTGTTGTAGCCATTGTAACAGGTTAGGACATATAAAAGTAACTTGTCCAAAAAAAAAAAGGGTAATAAAAAGAAAAATTGATGATACTAACCCTTCAGGACCCAAAAACTTGGGTACCTAAAACTTAATGTCTTTATTTCAGGGAACCTTCGAGCATCCAATGGTATTTGGACAGTGGTGCTCAAGGCATATGTCAGGGAACAGAAGATTATTTTCTCATCTAGAAGCCGAAGAAGGAACAGTCACATATGGAGACAATGGCAAAGGGACTGTTATTGGTACTGGATCTGTTGGCATAAGGAAAACCAATAATTGAAGATGTTCTGTGTGTAAAAGGTCTGAAGCACAATCTCATAAGCATCAGCTAGCTTTGTGACAAAGCCATCAGATTAAGTTTCAAGAATCCAAGTGCAGTATCTTGAAGAATGGAGCAGTAATCTTCGAAGCCAACAGAGAAAAGAATATGTATGTGCTCTATCTTGAAGAACTCAAGGACCAAGACATCTGTTTAGCAGCCAGCAAAGAGAAGTCAACTGAGCTGCGGCACAGAAGATTGGGCCACTACAGTTTGGATGGCATGAATAAGCTCAGAAAGAGAAGCCTAGTGGAAGGTCTACCAAAGGTCAGCTCAAAGATGGAAGGTATGTGTAGACCATGTGCAAAGGGAAAGCACACTAAGAGCTCTTTCAAGTCAAAAACTGTGGTAACTACCTCAAAACCCTTAGAACTCCTTCATATGGATTTATTTGGGCCAATGAGGACCACAAGTCTTGGAGGAAAGAATTTGGTTTCTTAATAGTGGATGATTACTCCAGATTCACATGGGTGTCATTCTTGGAACACAAAGATGACACATTCAAAAGTTTTGTATTTCACAGAAAGGTGCAAAAAGACAAGAAGTACTGCATTGTTGGAATCCGGTCAGATCATGGGGGAGATTTCAAAATGAAAATTTGTAAAATTCTATGATGACCAAAGGATTGAGCACAACTTCTCAGCACCAAGGACACCACAGCAGAATGGAGTTGCTGAGAGGAAGAATAGAACCTTATTAGACATGGTAAACAATGCTATCAGAATATGACCTGCCAAGATATTTTTGGGCTGAAGCAGTAAATACAGCAAGTTACATCATTAACAGGGTAATGATCAGGCCAATCCTAAGAGACTGCCTATGAGCTGTACAAGGGAAGGAAGCAAAGGTCAATCACTTCAGAATTTTGTGGATGTCCATGCTTTATCTACAACAACGGGAAAAGAGATATTGGTAAATTAGATGCCAAATCAGATGAAGGCATCTTCATGGGGTATACTTCTAAACCCAAAGGCTATAGAGTATTTAATAAAGCACTTTATTAGTTGAACACTCTGTGCATATTATTTTTGATGAGACTAACACTTCCTTGAGAAAGGAAGGAGATAGTGATATGGATGATACAGATAAATTTTCCAAAATTAAAGAACACATCACTTGAGGACAAGGATGATCCATCTCTGGAAGACCTGCAACAAAAGGACATTACTCATGAAAATCTTCCAAAGGAATGGAGATACAAGAAAGACCACCCACTTGAGAACATCATTGGTGATCCATCTATAGGGGTAAGAACAAGAGGTAATGTAATACCTTGTGATTATCTAGCATTTGTTTCTCAGATTGAGCCTAAGACAGTCAATGAAGCTCTCACTGATGAATCTTGGATTAGGGCCATGCAAGATGAACTAAACCAGTTCAAGAGAAACCAGGTATGGTCACTTATTCCCAGACCATCAGACTATCCAGTTATTGACACCAAGTGTGTGTTCAGAAACAAATTGGATGAGACTGGTGTGATCTTAAGAAACAAGGCCAGACTGGTAGCTCAAGGCTATTCTCAAGAGGAAGGCATAGATTTCGATGAAACCTATGCACCTGTAGCTAGACTTGAGGCTATCAGAATTTTACTTGCTTATGCATCAGCTTTGGATTTAAAACTATTTCAAATGGATGTCAAATCTGCATTTTTAAATGGTTTTATCAAGGAGGAAGTTTATGTGGAACAACCCCCTGGTTTTGATGACACAGAATTTCCTAATCATGTTTTTAAACTTCATAAGGCATTGTATGGTTTAAAGCAAGCACCTAGAGCCTGGTATGAAAGGTTTAGCTCTTTTCTTTTGAACCATGGATTCAGTAGAGGTCAAGTAGATAACACTCTTTTTATAAAGTCAAAGGTCAACCATATACTACTTGTTCAAATTTATGTAGATGACATAATTTTTGGATCTACTGATGAATCCCTTTGCAAGTATTTTAAAAAGTTGATGCAGGGAGAATTCGAGATGAGCATGATGGGGGAGCTCAACTATTTCCTTGGACTACAAATCAAGCAAGGAAAAGATGGGACCCACATCTGTCAAGCAAAATACACCAAGGAGCTTTTGAAGAAATTTGGATTCGACAATGCCAAGCGACTGTCAACACCTATGAGCACATCAACAAGGATGGACAGTGACAAGAATGGTAAGAAGGTAGATCAAAAGAACTACAGAGGTATGATAGGTTCTTTACTTTACTTAATAGCTAGCAGACATGATATTTTGTTTAGTGTATTTATGTGTGCTAGATATCAGGTAGATCCTAGAGAATCACATCTGATTTCAGTTAAAAGAATCTTTAGATACCTATCTAGAACTCATGACTTAGGTCTGTGGTATCCAAAATCATGTGAAATTAACTTAGTAGGATATTCGGATGCTGATTATGCTAGATGCAAAATAGATAGAAAAAGCACTAGTGGATGTTGTCAATTTTTTGCAGGATGCTTGATATCATGGTCCTCCAAGAAACAGAATTCAGTGGCACTATCTACAGCTGAAGCTGAGTATGTTGCTGCTGGAAGTTGCTGTACACAACTCCTGTGGATGCAGCAACAACTTAAGGACTATGGACTTCACATCAAATCAATTCCATTACTATGCGACAACACCAGTGCAATAAACCTCACCAAAAATCCAGTACAACATTCAAGGACCAAGTATATTGAGGTTAGATATCATTTCATTCGAGATCATGTAGCTAATGACAATTTAGAAATTTCTTTCATTGATACAAATGGTCAGTTAGCAGATATCTTCACAAAAGCCTTACCCGAAGAGAGATTCACATCTCTTAGAAGGGAATTGGGCATGTGTAATTTGTGAAAAGATTTCTGCTTAGAACTGAAACATAAATTTTCAGAATTTAAGTAAATTTCTCTCCCTGGCTTTTAAGCAAAAGAAAAATTACTATTATCTTTCCTTGGCGGTTCTCTTTTATAAAGGCTTTCAAACTGGTCAAATACTTTTGTCGTTTTCTGCCTTCCCGGTTGGCGCCTCACTTTTTGATAAAGCATTTATTTACTCCGAAATCGATGTGGAATCGATTCACCTCCTACCTTTACCCTTTTCCCTTCTTTTGTTTGCTTGCCTGAGCCGATACCCTAACGACTCCGGCATCGACTCTCTGCAAATTTGAAGCCTCCCTCTTCCTCCCGCGAAGAATTTCTTGAGGGCTTTTGCTCCTGCCACCATCTCATCCTTCCAGAAAAACCTTCTACACCCAAATCCAAGGCCGCATCTGTTGTTTCCGCAGTCTTGGGGGCTACGGCGCTGAGTTTCTCACACCCGAGCACCAGGAGAGGTTTACGTTTGTGAAGACGAAGCTGTGTGGAAATAAGGTAGTGGATGTTGCAGACCTGGAGCAAAATGGAATGCATAGTATAGTGGAAGCTATGAGCAGGATGAAGTGGAGTGAAATTGCAACTTTTTCAGAGGTAAGCTATCCGACCTTGTGAAGGCATTCTTTATTGTTTGAGAACAGAGGCAGACGGGTCCTTGACATCTTTTGTCAAGGGAACCCAGATTAGAATCATCATGAGCTGTTGAAGACCTTGTTTGGAGTGGCACCTCTGGGCACAGTGGGATCCACACTGTTGATACCCAAGCAAAGGGACTAGGGATTGTTGGTCCTGAATATAGATTAAAGGATGGAAGTTGGATAAAATCAATTAAATGCTTTTAATCGTCTGCTGCACTTCATTGTTTGTCAAATCTTAGTTCCCAGAAGTGCCACCTATTCAACTTGTACCAAGGCAGATTCAGATATGATGTTTTGGGCCATTCAGAACAAGGAGATAAATATGGGCCGAAGTTATGATAGAAAGAATGAAATTTGCTCATGCTCAAATCTGGGATACTAAAAGCAAATTAAATGTATCCTTGCCATATGCCCATTTGCTCACCAAAGTATTTAAACATTTTGGGGTTACCTTGTCTGGAGCTATTGTAGAGAAGATGGGTCAAGCAATTAGGTCAAGAAATTTGAGAAAAAGTGGCTTTTTCAGTAGTAAATGGAGTATGGACCAAAACCTCTGTGGATGAGGGTGAGGCCATAATTGGCGAAGCCCAAGAAGTCCAGCAAGAGGTACCAGCAGTAGCATAACCAGCCGCAGGAGCACCAGCTGAAGTTGCAGCGGCAACAGAGAAGGCACCAGAATCATCAGCGTCACTTACAGTAGAAGTGGAAAGAGTAGGTGCAGAGGAAGCTTCTGTAGCTCCAGCAGGAGCAGTAGTGGAAGAAATTGGTAGAAGAATTGAGGGCATTCCTCCTGAGATTATTGTCCCTGTTGGATCAATATCAGAGGAACCTCTACCCTCCTCCATAGTAGCTTCGGTGCTTCGAGATGTCCTAGATTCCATCCAAAGCACCCCAGTTATTCCAGAAGGTGATGGCAGTTCTGTAGAAGAAGCTGTGGCATCAGGCCACCTTGAAGAAACTGTGTCAGAAGATGCTCCCGGCCAGGGGGAGCGAATTGTTAGTGGGCCTCAAATATCTGAATCCGTGGCAGTGGGCCACACTGTTGAAGAAGCTATGGTTGAAGCTCCCATTCAGAAGGAGCAGACAGTTGTTTAAGAAGATGTTGTTATGGAAGATGCTCTCATTGAGGGGGAGCATTCAGTGTCAGAGGAAATTCAAGAAGAGATTGGTGTGACATCAGGCCACACTGATATTCCTATAGAAAAAGAAGATCCATCACTAGCAGTAGTAGCAGCAGTAGCACACACTAATATTCTCTTAGAAAGTGTGCCTATTGAAGAAGAAAATTTGAATGATGGTGAGACTCAGGGGAGCACACTGAAGGTGTTCCTGTGACTGAAGATCAGATGCAGACCATGCTAACTTTGAGGAGCCCGTTGACAGGGCAAGCAAAAGAAAGAGAATAGCACTCAAAGGCTAAGGAAGATAGAGAAGAAGTAAATTTGAAGCCTGTCTTTAAAAGGTTGGATGCTCAAGGTGAGATCCTGTGCTCAGTACAGTCAAACGTGAATTCCATTCTTATGAGCCAGGCATCAACCTCCAAAGAAATATCTCAGATAATAAATGCCATGAAGTGGTTTAATTAGGTAATGGGCAACATGAAGACAATACTTTCTGAGATTTTGAAGGCAGTTGGACCTAATGTTCGTCCTCCTCCACCTCCACCGTCTGCCACTCAGAGCTGTGTAGAAGTTTTTCCTGGGCCATCAGGGCCGGAAGCAGCAGCTGAGGTCAGTGAGCAAGATCCTTCTCAGACCAAGCAACAAGTAGAAGAGGTCGAGCCATCTGGGCACATTGTGGTTGAACCAGCAGGTCTGTCGAGGCCTCAGGCAGTTCAGATGGAACCAACAGGGCCAGTGATCTCCCAGGATGTGCAGTCTGGTGTAGAAGAGCCAGCAGTTGCTCCTGAAGCCCCTGAGCCTTCATTCATTGCAACACCAGCCCCTTCTTCACCACCATCCTCATCCACATCACCTCAAGCACCACCCACTTTTAAACAACCTATGCCCCGCACCATATCCTCACCAACTCCTTTTCCATCTCAATCACCCTTCTCTCCTACCTCTTCCCCAATCATTCCTCCACCTCCAACTGTCATTGCAAATCCTCCAGCTTCCTCATCAGCTGGAGCCTCCTCCTCCTCTGGTCATTCTTCCACAAGACCTTCTTCCACCTTTACTCCAAGATCATTTATTCATCCTTCTACTCCACCTTCATCCATTACATTCATACCTGAAAACCCACAACTTGCCAGTGCTTTTTTCACCCAAGTTGAGGATGAGTTTGAACGCACACTCACACCTCAGTCCTGGCAGTTGCCACTCATGTTCACAGGCCTAATCCCCCCAGTCCTGTTAGAAAAAGAGGAAACTCTCCACTTCTGTAGCTATACTCTCTACACCCAAATTTCCTCCTCTTTGGTTCTCCCTCACTGTTGAAAACCGAAGAGACAAATCTACTGTGAATATCTTCAAAAATGCATTCTTTCCACCCTTTTTGGCATCCCCATCTCACCTAACTGATCACCTACACATTATTCTTCCTTATTGCCATATATCCAAAGCCGACCAAATCAAAAATCTTCCATCTAGCTGAGTGCAAGACTGAAGATCAGTGGGCAAAAGGGCACAAGTCTCTCTACAATAATACCTCGCTGCCAGAGCAAATAACATTTCTCTTCGAGATCACCCACTCACTCTCTCTGAGTGGTTTGTTCTTCATCATCAACTCTCTGGGCCAGTTCATTCTTAAAGAAATCAGAATAGCAAGGTATTTTCAGCTTTATAGCGATTACTGCTATCTAACAAGATCCCTGAGGTACAGTTTGGTCAATTCCATGGAGCTCTTGCTCTCCTCTGGACAGAACACCCTATAAATTGCTCATTCAAAGTGGATTTTACAACCCTCAAAATGCCTGATATAGTTTTCCTTCCCAAGTTACACTCTTTAGTGTTTGACTCCTCCGCTGGCTCTCATGTTTTTGAGAGATTTGCTCGTGTACTGGGACGACTGTCAGCTACGCAGGGTCGCCTCCCCTCATTTTAGAGATTTATCTTCAGAGAATATCACTTGGGCCACATCTCCTCTGAAGTTCTAGCTCCGTTAATTTCCAAATGTGAAAGGCTTTCTCCCACAGACTGGGAAAAGCACTACCATCAATCCGCTCTCTAGTTGGAATCAATAAATAGTTCCTTGGTCAGGGCAGGCAAGCCTAGAATATCTGCTGAAGCCTTCTTGGACCCGAATTCCATTAATCCAGTTCAAGAACTGTATGTTCAATGGGCTTCAAGGTATTCCGCTTTCATCTCTTTGAAGAAGGACCTGCATGATCACCAGATCTTCTATCCTATCACACTTGATTGTTTCCCTCAGCGTGCCAGTTTTGGGAAGAGCGGACACTTCAGATTTACTCTTGACAAGGATCAGTATGCGCTCTTCTTAGAAGATCAGCGACATCTTTACATTAAGCGCATGATCCCTTCCGTGGGTGACTCCTTTTCTATAGAGTCTGGGGTTTTCCAGCAAATTTTTGAAGACCAGGAGGTTAAGGCTTGGGCCATTATTTCTCAGCATGCCTCTCTTCTTTCTCCTCTGGTCTATCTTCATGTACCTCCTCAAATTAATCCAATATATTTGGTTATGTGCTTCTCTCTTAAATCTTTTTTTCCTCTTCTTTGTCTTAGTTTATCTTTTTACTTAATGACAAAAGGGGGAGAATACCTAGCTTAGCTTTTCTGAATACATTCGAAAAGCTTTCGATTATTCATATTTTTTGTTAAGTTTTATCATCACCAAAAGGGGGAGATTGATGATCAATCTGTCCCCATGTAATTTTATTAATTATATATTTATTTTGGTGATTAACAAAGCATGTCAAAGATTACTAACACATATTCCATAAGTCTTGAGCACAGGAATACTACAGGAAAATCAAGCAAATTTGGTAAGTATTACCTTTCTGAAGCAATATTAAGTTCAGCATGAAATTTCTCTAAGTCCACATCGACTTTCCTTATGCTACAATGATTCCTTTAGTCATCGTAATGATTTGCTCATCGCAACGATTTCTTAAGTCATTGTAACGATTTGTTCATCGCAACGATTTCTCAAGTCATTGTAATGATTTACTCATCGCAACGATTTCTTAAGTCATTGTAACGATTTGCTCATCACAACGATTCTTAAGTCATTGTAACGATTTTCTCATCGCAACAATTTCTTAAGTCATTCTAACAATTTTCTCATCGCAACGATTCCTTAAGTCATCGTAACGATTTGCTCATCGCAACGATTCCTTTAGTCATCGTAACGATTTGCTCATCGCAACGATTTCTTAAGTCGTTGTAACAATTTGCTCATCGCAACGATTCCTTAAGTCATCGTAACGATTTGCTCATCGCAACGATTCCTTAAGTCATCGTAACGATTTGATCATCGCAACAATGTCTTAAGTCGTCGTAACGATTTGCTCATCACAACGATTCCTTAAGACGTCATAACGATTTGCTTCGCACATAGACTTCTTTAGTAATCATAACAATTTGCTTTGTGCAACGATTTCTTAAGTGTTCATAACGATTTCCTTAATGAACACAACGATTTGCCTTCTACAACGATTTCTTTATCGATCACAACGATTTTCTTGTAATTCATAATGATTTGATTATATCGTCTTGATCATAACGAGTCTTTTGTAGAAACATAACGATTTGATGCTAAGTTACAACGATTTGGCGGTTAGTGCATAACAATTTCATAATTCATGAATGCTTCATTTTATGTTTATAACGACTTGATATTTAACAGCGTTGAATAGTCAAAGTCTTCGCACATATCTTTCTGACATCTGTGCATTTAATGAAGACTAAACATATCTCTGCATGCATGCAGACGATATCATCCATTATCGTGCTTACTCTGTATGCATCTTTTAGATATAGCAAAATGGCATTACTATTTCTATGAACTCTTGCCCTAACGTTAACTGACAACAAGAGACAGCCAAGTTGTCTCCCATGTAAGCTTGAAAATGTGTGCAGGTCCCTGAAGGCATTCTATCATACAACGTTGGACCATATAGACGACAGAAGATCCTATCTCTTTGCGTGCACAAATGGATAAAAGACTATTGACTGGAAGCTTTCAAGTGTCAAGCAGTCTAACGTAAACAAAGCGTAGAGACAACGGACTTCTCAATGTTCAAATTTCAAACAAGAGATATATAAGCAAGAGTGAAACTCCAAAGAAGATAACTTTTAGAGACATCGCTTCCAAGCAACTGTGTTCAAGTTCTCTGTGAGTTCTCCAGAAAAGAGCCTAGCCTCATTCCCATTAGCTTCAGCTCTTTGCTCTCTGCGTTCTGTGTAGATTTTGTGATAAAGAGCCTTTGTACTAAGAAGACACTATCCTGCGCATCTTGTTCTTCTTGGTTCTTGCTTCAGGTCAAGCACTTGTTCTATTAGCTTGATCTAGGGGCACCCCTTCATTTCATTCTGTGCCTTGTTCCCTTCTGTAGGAAGGAAGACCTGGTGATATCCAGGGTGGTGGTGTTCCCTTCGTTTAGAAGGAAGACCTGGTGATATCCAGGGTGGTGGTGTTCCCTTCGTTTAGAAGGAAGACCTGGTGGGTACCAGGGTGTTGTTCCTATTCGGGTTGTGAAGAGAAGACCAGCTGAGCTGGGTGCTGTAGTGTCCATAGGGGGGCTGTACCCTAGATAGTGAAATCCTGTGTTGTTGCTCAGGGACTGGACGTAGGACTCCTAAGGAGAGGAGGTCCGAACCAGGATAATTCCTTGCATTGTGTGATTGATTTTTGTGTGTTTGTTGTTTACACTAACCTTCATCGAAGAATATTTTTGTATGCATGTTTTAAGTACAGGTATTAGCTAAATAAATTTTTAAAGACCCATTCACCCCCCCTTTGGGCTCGTCAACTGGGCAACACTGTCAACACTATCCTCCTGAAGATATACCACAAAGTCATCAGATATAGTAGGTCTCTTAACCCTTTCGGATCTACGCAACATTGGCCCCCGATCCACCTATGGAGGTGGTAGGCCTATTGGCCCTTGATCCACCTGTGGAAGTGGTGGGCCTATAGGCTCTTGATCTACCTCTAGAGGTAGTTGGCCATCTACTATTATTTTTGGTAGTTCCTGAGTTAATGGAGGCGGGACAACTGCAACAGATTGCTCCCCCTGCATGTCATTCTGAGGAATGAACATGGGAACAAAGTTGTCAGTTGTTGCAGGTGTAGGTGCCTGATCCTGCAACTCCTCAAAAGAAAGCTCTCGAGGAGGTCCACTCCCACTAACTCCACCATCTTCTAGAAACCGTGCTTTATCTGACTCCACTATGATGGGCACATGTGATGGACAATAGAATCTGAATCCCTTTGATTTCTCTGGATAACTAATGAAGAATCCACTGGTTGTTCTGAAATCAAAAGCCTTTTCATGTGGGTTACACAATCTGGCCTCAGCTGAACATCCCCATGTGCTCATATAGCTCACAGAAGGTTTCCTACCACACCACAACTCATAAGGAACTTTAGGAGTAGCCTTCATAGGAACCTTGTTCAGAATATGTGCAGTGATAACTGCAAAATTTTTCGTGTTAAATTTCATACATATAGTTAAATTTAGACATCTTTTGTCTATAAATAATGTGCATTTTGATTTTAATTTTCATTCTATCTATGTATAGGTTTTTGAACATATTAGTTAATTTTTTGGGTAGAACACATAGTTAGATTCTCATTTAAATAAAGTCGATATCTTTTGAATAACTCATTTCTCTTTTTACAGGTATATTGTACACAAATAAATCCTTGGTCTTAGATTTTATTAATCATTTCTTGTAAATATTAGTTTATAAATAAATCAAATTTCAAATAAATCTTAGTTAAATAAATAACATTTACCTAAACACCATCGTGTCACATACCCCACCCAATCCCAATAAATAAATAAAAACATTTTAATAAAATCCCATCATACTCAATCCCATAATGCCACATACCCCTCATAAGTCCATTGTGCCAGAATTGTTTTCTTCACCAACACTGATTCATTGCACCATTTCCCCCTCATCCAACCAGAGTTAGCCACGCACATAATTTTATCCTTTTTTTTTGTCTTACAGGTCAATAGAAGCCGGAAGAACCCAGAAGTGCTGCTTTGGCGGTGGAAGTCGGCAGCTGTAGGGCGGTTGGGTGGTGGGCGATGGCGGTCTTGCGCAGATGTGAGGCGGCCAGGGCTTGGGCCGTGTGATGCGGACGAGGGGGCTGGCCAAACCTGGATGCAGCAAGGGGAAGCTGATGGCGGCGCGATGGAGGTGTGCTGCTGGATGGGGCGGCCAGCGCCCAGGTGTGAAGCTGGCTGGGGAGTTGCGCAGAGAGAGAAGAAGCAGAGGCAGGGTCCACATGCGGCTGGCTCGTGCGGGATCTGCTTGCGATTTGGGCTGGAAGCAGGCGGTTGGAGCTCTGGCGGATGGGGTGTGTGACCTGGCGCAGCTGGCGGATGAAGGCTGGCTGGGTGCGTGAGCTGGCTGGTTTGTGTTGAGGTGGTGGCCAGATCTGGAGGCCCGGGTGTGAAGGTGCTCAGGCGGATTTGCAGAGGCGATGGGGTTTGGCCACAACGATTTGGTGTGGCGTGGTGCTGCGCGGGGCGGCCAGCGCCCAGGCGCGATGGAGGAGGTGAAGTGGCGGCCAGGTGTGCGTCTCGTCGTGCGAACCAGGGGCGACGGCATGCGGATCTACTGAGGTGGCCTAAGCTGGTGGCTGCACGGGATGCTACAGAGGAACTCGCCAGAAGGCCCGGGAGCCTATAAAAGGACCCCAAGGTCCTCTTCTCCGGGGGGTTCGAATTTTAAGAAATTTTAGTTTCTTTCTGTTCTTGGGTAGGGAGTTTAGGGCGTTCCAGTTCGATTTTAGGGGAGTTCTTAGAAGTTTGCTTCAGTTTTTTTTAGAATTGCAGAGCAGGGGAGGGAGAGTTGTTTTGTTCTTGTTCTGTTTCTTCTGTAAGCATCTCAACAGGTGGGGAGTTCGGGTTTTAGTTTTTGTCTTTGTTCTTCATTTAGAAATTCTTCATCTTTTCTGTGGAATGTTGCTGGAATCAACTGTTCTTTCTTTCTTCTGATGTTTTATAGGATCAACTATTCGTCCTTCCTCTGCAATTTTATGAGAACAATTGTTCTTTTCTTTTCTTCTGCAATTTTATAAGTTTGATGGTTCTTCCTCCCTTCTGTGTAATTTCTAAGATTAATAGTTCTTTATTTTCTTATGTGCAATTTTCTGAGGTAGACGGATTTCCTTCTTTTTAGTTGTTCCAATCTTCTGCATTGGTTAATTTCTTCTATGTTGGAAAACTGGGGTGTTGAATTTGGGATTCCAGGGGTCTCCTTATCTTCTATTCTGTTAGGAATTGAGGGTTTTCTGCTCTTCTGTGAGCATTGGAGAGGCATTTCTTTCAGTTCTTGTGTGAGAGATCCCAGGGCATTTCAGTTTTCCATTTTCTTTTGTGTTCCAGAGATCAATCCATGACAAGTTCCATCTCTCTGCGTTAGGGAGATTGCTCTAGGTGACTGCACAAGAGGATAATCTGAATGTGTGTTGTATAGAGACAGCACAGAGCAACCAAGAAGACCCCATTTCTTGGTCTGTTCTGAGGCTGTCTAGCGTCCAGGAAGCCTCCGGAGAGGGGAGTTTGTAAGTTTAGATTTTTGTTGCTGCAGAGATAGTTTTGAATTCTTGAGGGATTCCGGAGCTTCTTGGTATTTTTAATTGTGTTCTTATTTCTGTTCTTCATAGCCTGAGAATTCCAATTTAGCAATAGTAAATTTCTGTTTGCAACAGTAAACTTCTGTTTCTTATTTTCTATTTGATCTTTAAGTTCTGGAGATAGTGAAGGGTGTTCGTGCGGTGTCGATATTGTTGATTGCTGATTCCCTGAGCTATAGGGGTACATTAGTTTGGTAATTTCCTGTTGAGATATTGTTCTGCTATTCGCTTTTGAGATTTAGATTGTTTGGAATGAGAGCTTGCATCTGTGCATAATTTTCTATTTTGGATTGAGCATTCGGAGAGGTGAGAGTGTTCTTTGGCTAGCTTTGATTGAATCTGTTCATTCGATCATATGAGAATTTCTATTTCGGATTTCTGTTGATCTACTTGATCCCTCAAGTGAGAGGGTACAGTGTTATCAATTTTTTATTATTATTATTTTCCACTTAGCTTGTTCTTTTCTTTTATTTGACTGGTTGAGTTGTGCGGGATTTGGTTGGTTTGGTTTACATATTCACTTTTAATGCATTGTTACTTTGGTAAAAAGTGTCAATAGAGTGTTCCAAAAAGAGTTTCTTAAGTCGAACTTTATTCAGCCTCCCTGTGGAAATGACCTGTTCTCACCACTTTGCTAGTTCATCTTTGCTATTTTATGTTTGTGAGACAGTTTAGAGAAGGTGGGCATTTTGACGTGTGCAACGAACTCTAGATAACGGAAAACGCATAGTCAACAATGCCGGGTTCATCTTGGCGCCGTTGCCGAGGAGGCATTAGAGTTTGATTTAAATCTGCTTTCATTTGATTTTATTTGCATTGTGCTTCTTAGTGACTTGTTATTGGGCTTTTCATTTCAGATTTGCACAAAAGGAGGAACGTGGAGATTGGGCGTGACATTTGAGCCCATTGGAGAGGAGCTTGTTGATTTGCTTTCGCATTTGCTTTTAATTCAGAATTTTAGATAGAAGAGTGTGAGTGAAGCTTGTAGTGAGATTTCATGTACTCTCTGTGCATGTATAGAGATTTCTTTCCCGTTGGCATGTAATAATTGGCCTTTTTGGTGGTTTGAATGGTTGGGAATTTGTTTATAGTATCACTTTATATTTTCTTAGTTAAGTTTCATTTCATTTAGTTCAAAAACTAAATAAAAAATCTAAAATCTAAAATCTAAAAAATTTCCAAATCGTTCTTTCATGTAAGCCGTTTGTTTTGCAAAATAAAAATTTCATCTCTCAAGATTAGAATCACTTGTTTTAGGTCATTCATCATTTTAATTGTCATTTTAATTCCACTTCTTTTCTTGCATTGAAGAGTGCGGGGGAAAGGTAAGACTTCCATCACTTGTTTCATGCATTAGACTTAGCATTAGAAAACCATTGCTTGGACTTGCTTTGTTGCATTTCATATTTGTAAAAGGGACTGCTTAAGGGCATCACCCTTTAGAAATCATAAAGATAAGGTGAGGGATTTCATCACCCTTTCCTTTGCCCAAAAATCACAAAAAATTTCCACATTCTTGCATTTGCCTAAACTTTCAATAAAAACCAGTAGACGTGGCCCTAGGGTTCATAATTAGATTTATCCTTTCTTAATTCTAAAACTTCTCTTTAAGTCTGGTGTTTAAGATTAGAGGTTAAAAAACTTATGCTTAAGTGAGTTAGAGGTTATTTAATTGGGTCCTTGCAAAAGCAAGGGGGGCCTCCCTCTACTCCACCTCTTACCTGACCGGTACAAGAAGAGTTAGGATTGGATTTAAGCAAGCATAAATCTGATTTTGAGAAAAATAACATAGGTCCAAGGAACACTTAGTGTTTAGGTTAATTTGTTTTGAAAGTGTTTGCTTGTTTGTGTTTGTTCATAAAAATTCAAAAATCAATAAAAAATTAAAAAGTTAAAAATCAAAAATAGAAGGCTTTCCAACTGTGCATCCTTGGTAAACACTCCCAGAACTTAGATTTGGCTCAACCTATAGACGAGATTGAAAGATTCTTTCATAGGATGGCCAACCAAGACCAAAACCAAGTTGCTAGGAATGTAGAGGAGGTCGCACCCAGATAAATGAAGGAATACTTCATTCCTTCTGTCTATCAACCTGCTACTTGCATCAGGCAAGAAATTCCTACAAATCACTTTGAAATCAAGCCAGGAACCATTCAGATGTTGCCATCCTTTTATGGCAATCCCAATGAAGACCCCTATAGGCATATAGATGAGTTCCTAGAGATTTGTTCCACTGTCAGAATCCAAAATTTCACTAAAAATGCTTGAGACTGACCTTATTTCCATTCTCTCTAAAAGATAAGGCCAAACATTGGTTAGGAACCATAGGGAGAACTATTAGAACATGGCCAGAAATGCAGCAGGAATTTTTGAAAAAGTTTTACCCCATTGGCCGCACCAACACCATGAGAAGAGCTATAATCGGATTCTCCAACACCCAGGAGAGTTAATGCATGAATCGTGGGAGAGATTAAAGAAGTTGCTTAGAAAATGTCCCCACCACGGTTTGTCGAGGTGGCAAATTGTCCAAGCTTTTTATGAAGGTCTGACGGAATCGAATAGGCAGATGGTTGATGCCTCATGTGGAGGAGCATTCATGACTAAGAGTGAGGATGAGACATATAATCTGTTTGAAATATTGAGTGAGAATTCTATCAATCATGTCTCACTCCACTCTTATGAGAGAGCATTAGGACCATCAATGAAGGCAGGGTTGTATGAATTAAGAGGGAGAGAAGAGTCAGATTCGAGGGTAGAAGACCTATTAGCTAGACTTGATCAGAGATTAGAGCAGAAGTTGGAACAAAACTTCGATCAATTACAGTCTTTGACTGGGGAAGCCACACCCAAATTTTCTCAATGACCTGAAACTTGCTCTATGTGTGCTAGCACAGCGCACCCCACCAATGCTTGTCCCACTACTGTCCAATTGCCTCCTTTCATTCAAGAACAAGTTCAAGTTGCCCAAGGTTTCTACAAACCCTCCCATGATCCATACTCTAACACATACAACCCTGGTTGGAGAAATCACCCGAACGTTTCTTGGAAAAATCAATTTGAGCAAGTGTCTCCACCTTCCTTTAAGCAACCCATGTATGGTCAATCCTATCCCAATCAGAATATGGGATTTGGCCAATCATCTTATTCTAAACCTCCACAAGTTCAAGGAAATCAAAATTCCAATCAATTTGCTTACCCCAATTTTCAGCAACCTTTATATCAACCACCACCTCCGTAGCCCATTGGCAAGATAAAATAAATCAACTCCAAAACATGATGGCGACTCTATGCCAAACTGTGCAAGAACAACAAAGTCAATATCAAATCAAAATCAAAATTTTCAACAAAATTTGGCAAGAATAGAGTCCTAGATTGCTGATGTATGTCAAAGGAGGGAATCAAGTCAATTGCCAAGTCAAGCTATAGTAAACCCAAGGAACAACCCTCCCGGATATTATCAGAATCAGCAATACCATTAGACCCAGGGGTACAGACCACCACCTGCTCACCAAAATGCACCTCCACCATCAAACACACAACAAGCTTTTATCCAAAACATTCCAGCACCACAAAGTCAGAATCAACCTATACAACAGGACCATCCTCCTGCCCAATCTAGGGGCCCCCAAGTAGAGAATGCAAAAATTGTGTCCACCTTAAGAAGTGGAAGAATTAGAACAAATCTTCACCCACACTTTTCAACATTGAATGAGGATAAAGAAAATGAAAATGAACTTGAAATTGAAGAAGAGATTGAAGAAAATGTTGAAAAAGAAAAATCCAAGGGAAAGAGAAAATAATTGAAGAACCTATAGACAAAATGAAGATGAATGAAGACCCAAGCTGTTACATTCCAAGAGTTTCTTTTCTTGAAACTTTAAAGCCAAAATCTAAAAATAAACCAACTAGTAATGAAGAACTCTTGGAACTTTTTAAGCAAGTTCACATCAACATTCCTCTCCTCGATGCTATTAAACATGTGCCTGCTTATGCCAAATTCTTAAAAGAAATGTGTACTCCAAAACGTGAAGTGAGAAATAAAACTGAAACAATCATTCTTCCAGAAATTATGAGTACCATTGTCTTGAACCAACTCCTTAAAAAGCTCAAAGATCCAAGCACTCCACTAATTCCTTGCACCATCGGTGGAGTCACTTTTGAAAGTGGCCTTTTAGATTTGGGAGCCAGTGTCAATCTCCTACCTTCTGCTATTTTTAAAAAATTCAAATTAGGAGAATTGAAACCCACTTCTGTTGTCCTTCAACTAGCCGATCGTTCTGTCACCACTCCTAAAGGCTTAGTTGAGTACGTTATTGTGAAAATCAATGATTGTTACTTCCCGGCCGGTTTCATCATTCTGGACATGAACACTCCTCAAGATTTAACTCAGTCCACTATCATCCTTGGTAGACCTTTTTTGGCCACAGCTAGGGCTAACATTGATTGTGCTACCGGGATGATTGATATATCATTTGGGGATAGGCGGGTTAGTATCAATATTTTTAGGGCATCTAGGCATCATGTTGAAGGAGAGAGTTGTCTAGTGGTAGACTCCTTGGAAGAATCTTGTGTGGAAGAAGCAGTAGACCAACCCTGTGCTCTAGGGTTTGAGGGAGAGGAAAGACAATTTAATTCCTTATTTCAAAATAATGATCCATCATTTCCATTAGAGTGTCCTCCTAAGGTTGAGCTAAAACCACTCCCTGCTAGTTTGAAGTACATCTTTTTAGGAGAGAACGAGACTTGGCCCGTCATAATTGCTAGTGATCTTGAGGAAGGGTAGGAGAAAAAATTTATTGAAGTCCTAAAAAATCACAAGAAAACTATAGGTTGAACAATAGATGATTTGAGATGGATAAGTCCTTCAGTGTGCACACATCGCATATACTTAGAATAAAATGCTAAAAGTTCAATAGAAATGCAAAGAAGGCTTAATCCTAACATGAAAGAAGTTGTTAAAAAGGAGATTGTCAAATGGTTAGATGCTGGATTCATTTATCCCATCTCTGATAGCCAGTGGGTTAGTCCAACTCAAGTTGTGCCGAAAAAGTCAGGACTAATTGTAATTCAAACTAAAAAGGGTGAGCTCATTCCCACTAGGCTGGCTACAGGATGGAGAGTGTGCATTGACTATCGGAAATTGAATGCGATGACCAAGAAAAGACCATTTCCCCTTGCCTTTCATTGACCAAATCTTGGAGAAACGGGCAGACCAAAATTTCTTTTGCTTCCTTGATGGATATTTAGGGTATAACCAAGTGGCTATTCACTCCGAGGACCAAGAAAAGACCACTTTCACATGTCCATTTGGAACTTTTGCCTTTAGACGCATGCCCTTCGGGCTGTGCAATGCTCCTGCAACTTTTCAACGCTGCATGCTGTTTATCTTCTCAGATATGGTTGGGGATTACTTAGAAGTCTTCATGGATGATTTTTCTGTATTTGGAAGTGACTTTGATTCATGCCTCGACCATTTGACTGAAGTGCTCAAAAGATGCATTAATGCCAATCTTGTCTTAAGTTGGGAAAAGAGCCACTTCATGGTTAAGGAGGGATTGTCTTAAGACATATTGTCTCACAGAGAGGGATAGAGGTAGATAAAGCAAAGATAAATCTCATTTCTGAATTGCCTCCTCCCAACTTTGTCAAACAAATTCGATCCTTCCTTGGTCATGCTGGATTCTATAGGAGGTTCATCAAAGACTTTTCCAAAATTGCAAGACCATTGACTTCTTTGTTAAAAGGCACTCCTTTCATTTTTTATGAAGCTTGTCATAAAGCATTTGAGGACTTAAAGGACATTTTGACCAGAGCTCTAATTCTACAATCTCCAGATTGGTCATTACCATTTGAGATAATGTGTGATGCTTCAGACTTTGCAATAGGTGCAATTTTGGGTCAGAAAACTGATAAAGGATCTGTAGTGATTTATTATGCAAGCAGAACATTGAATGACACTCAGATTCGATACACAACCACTGAGAAAGAGCTCCTAGCTGTTGTCTTTGCCTTAGAGAAGTTCAGATCCTACCTTTTAGGAGCCAAAACCATTGTTTTCACTGACCATGCTGCCTTAAGGCATTTGCTTGCCAAAAAGGATGCCAAGCCTAGATTGATCCGATGGATTCTATTGTTACAGGAGTTTGATTTGGAAATTCATGATAAGAAAGGGTCCAAGAATGTGGTAGCTGACCATTTGTCCAGAATAGTTGCCCCGGACTCTATGCTTATTAGAGATGCTTTCCCAGATGAGCACATTTTAGCTGTCTCCAATATTTCATGTCCATGGTATGCACACATTGTGAATTACAAAGTCATTGGACGAGTACCTAGAGATTTGACCAAAAATGAAAGAGAGAGATTCTTTGCTAGGGACAAGTATTTTATTTGGGAGGACCTGGAGCTGTTTTTCATAGGATCAGACCAAGTGATAAGAAGATGCGTCCCTGAGAGTGAGCATCAAAGTGTCCTCAAGTTTTGCCATTCTCTTGCTTGTGGAGGGCATTATTCAGGAAAGAAGACTGCTGCTAAGGTCTTAGACTCTAGTTTCTATTGGCCCACATTGTTTAAGGATGCTCACCAATTTTGTAAGGCCTGTCCTAGATGTCAAACCATGGGAAATATTTCTAAGAGGGACATGATGCCTCTTAACCCCATTTTGGTTGTAGAAATTTTTGATGTATAGGGGATAGACTTTATGGGACCTTTTCCACCGTCCTTTGGATACACGTACATTCTAGTTGCTGTTGATTATGTGTCCAAATGGATAGAGGCCATTGCTACAAAGACCAATGATCATAAGGTGGTTATCAAATTTGTTCAGAAAAAACATCTTTTCTAGATTTGGGTGGCCCAAGGCAATCATTAGTGATGGAGGGCCACATTTCATTAACACTCAATTTAGGACCCTTCAAAGGAAGTATGGGATCACCCATAAGCTGGCAACACCTTACCATCCGCAAACCAGTGGCCAGGTGGAAGTATCAAACATGGAGATTAAGAACATTCTTCAGAAGTCGGTTAGACCTCATAGGAAAGACTGGTCAGAAAGGTTAGATGATGCATTGTGGGCCTACCGAACCGCTTCCAAAACTCCCATTGGAATGTCCCCTTACCGGCTTGTTTTTGGAAAATCTTGTCATCTACCGGTAGAACTTAAGCATAGAGCCTATTGGGCTATTAAACAGGTAAATCTTGATTTAGCCCAAGTTGGTCAACAAAGGACCCTACATCTGAATGAGCTAGAAGAGCTTAGAAATGAGGCCTATGAAAGTTCCAAGATTTATAAAGCCAAGGCCAAAGCATTCCATGATAAACACATTCATAGAAAAACTTTTCAAGTGCATGATAAGGTCTGGTTATTTAATTCAAGGCTTCGTCTGTTTCTGGGAAAATTGAAGTCCCGATGGGATGATCCTTACACTGTTGTCAAAGCTTGTGACAATGGCGATGTCGTCATTCTTGACCCTAAAACTGAACAATCATTCACTGTTAATGGGCAAAGGTTAAAACATTTCTTTGAAAGCCCATCTTCTTTGAAAATTGAGTCTACCAAGCTAGCTGAGCCAAATGGAGCCTAATTGCGTCCGGCTGAAGACGGTAAACTTAGCGCTTTTGGGAGGCAACCCAAGTGTATAGATTTCTTTTATCAGGTAATTCTCTATCTTACTTACTTCTCCTGTAAATAAGTAGGGGGGAGAGGTAGAATAAGCATGCATTCATAATCCCCATCCTAACTAATGCTTCATTTTCTTTCTTTATATTGAGCATGTGCAAAAAAAAAAGAAGAAAATTTCACAATGTTTCATCTTTGAATAAAAAATGCTTGGCATTGAAAAACACAGACTATGTGTCTGATCTTTAACCATTAAAATTTTATAGTTGTCACATTCCTTTGCAAACATCCATGTTAGGTAGTCTCTAGTAAAAGATTACATGTACTTCTTGTCTACCTTATGTAAGGATTTATGGCAAGAGATTTCATACACACACTACACAGCCACTTAGACTAGCTTTACCCGAATGTAGAAAATCTATTAAAGCTAGTAGGAGAGAGGTGATTGGTTTTCTCCCTTCTCCTCAAGTGAATTGCGAAGGAAGTGAAGGCGTGTGATCAAGGAACCTGACTGCCCATCCTTCCTTTAAGAGGAAAAGAAAAGAAAAGAATAGAAAAAGAAAAAGCAAAAGCAAAAGCAAAAGAAAAAAATATATATCCATGAAAAATGACCCAGATCTGAGTAAAGTTAGACTCGCTACTCTTGAAAAGTGATGGGTTGTGAAGCATTATGGATGAAAAAGAAAGAAAATTTCTAAGTGCACAAAGTGCAAATAAAGGGGCAAAGTCCTCAACTCAGAGAAATAATCCTCAAGGGAGTTGGGCAGAATAGAACTGAGAGAAACAACCCAATCTGACAGAGCAAGGATCTTATTCCACAATTCTTTTCTTCGCCCTCGAATTAATCTAATCTCAATTACTAGCTGAGGCAGAGAAGCTCCAGAAGGGCTGATGCGAACTCTTAACTGAGCTATCATTTGTGCACTAATTTCTTGCCATAAGCCCTTACAATTAGGAAAGACATAACTCCACATTAATCTTTTACATGATGGTTGTTTAGCATTACATCTTCTAGTCCTACATTTGGAGTAATTTTTATTGCTAAGGGACTAGCAATATTCAAGTAGGGGGGAGTGATAACTGTAAAATTTTTCGTGTTAAATTTCATACATATAGTTAAACTTAGACATCTTTTGTCTATAAATAATGTGAATTTTGATTTTAATTTTCATTCTATCCATGTATAGGTTTTTGAACATATTAGTTAATTTTTTGGGTAGAACACATAGTTAGATTCTCATTTAAATAAAGTCGATATCTTTTGAATAACTCTTTTCTCTTTTTTATAGGTATATTGTACACAAATAAATCCTTGGTCTTAATTTTCTTAATCATTTCTTGTAAATATTAGTTTATAAATAAATCAAATTTTAAATAAATCTTAGTTAAATAAATAACATTTACCTAAACACCATCGTGTCACATACCCCACTCAATCCCAATAAATAAATAAAAACATTTTAATAAAATCCCAACATACTCAATCCCATAATGCCACATACCCCTCATAAGTCCATTGTGCCAGAATTATTTTCTTCACCAACACTGATTCATTGCACCATTTCCCTCTCATGCAACTAGAGTTAGCCACGCACATAATTTTATCCTTTTTATTCTGTCTTCCAGGTCAATAGAAGCCGGAAGAACTCAGAAGTGCTGCTCTGGCGGTGGAGGTCGACAGCTGCAGGGTGGCTGGGTGGTGGGCGATGGCGGTCTTGCACAGATGTGAGGCGGCCAGGGCTTGGGCCGTGTGATGCGGACGAGGGGGCTGGCCAAACCTGGATGCAGCCAGGGGAAGCTAATGGCGGCGCGATGGAGGTGTGCTGCTGGATGGGGCGGCCAGCGCCCAGGTGTGAAGCTGGCTGGGGAGTTGCGCAGAGAGAGAAGCAGCAGAGGCAGGCTCCACATGCGGCTGGCTCGTGCGGGATCTGCTTGCAATTTGGGCTGGAAGCAGGCGGTTGGAGCTCTGGCGGATGGGGTGTGTGACCTGGCGCAGCTGGCAGATGAAGGATGGTCGGGTGCGTGAACTGGCTGGTTTGTGCTGAGGTGGCGGCCAGATCTGGAGGCCCAGGTGTGAAGGTGCTCAGGTGGATTTGCAGAGGCGATGGGGTTTGGCCACAACAATTTGGTGTGGCGCAGTGCTGTGCGGGGCGGCCAGTGCCCAGGCGCGATGGAGGAGGTGAAGCGGCGGCCAAGTGTGCGTCTGGTCGTGCGAACTAGGGGCAACGGCGTGCGGATCTGCTGAGGTGGCCGAAGCTAGTGGCTGCGCGGGATGCTACAGAGGAACTCGCCAGGAGGCCCGAGAGCCTATAAAAGGACCCCAAGGTCCTCTTCTCCGTGGGGTTCAAATTTTTAGAAAATTTAGTTTCTTTTTGTTCTTGGGTAGGGAGTTCAGGGCGCTCCAGTTCGATTTTAGTGGAGTTCTTAGAAGTTTGCTTCAGTTTTTTTTAGAATTGCAGAGCAGGGCAGGGAGAGTTGTTTTGTTCTTGTTCTGTTTCTTCTGTAAGCATCTCAGCAGGAGGGGAGTTCGGGTTTTAGTTTTTGTCTTTGTTCTTCATTTTGAATTTCTTCATCTTTTCTGTGGAATGTTGCTAGAATCAACTGTTCTTTCTTTCTTCTGAAGTTTTATAGGATCAACTGTTCGTCCTTCCTTCTACAATTTTATGAGAGCAATTGTTCTTTCTTTCTTCTGTAATTTTATAAGTTTGATAGTTCTTCCTCCCTTCTACGTAATTTCTGAGATTAATAGTTCTTTATTTTCTTATGTGCAATTTTCTGAGGTAGACGGATTTCCTTCTTTTTAGTTGTTCCAGTCTTCTGCATTGGTTAATTTCTTCTGTGTTGGAAAATTGGGGTGTTGAATCTGGGATTCCAGGGATCCCCGTATCTTCTGTTCTGTGAGGAATTGAGGGTTTTCTGCTCTTCTGTGAGGATTGGAGAGACATTTCTTTCAGTTCTTATGTGAGAGATCCCGGGGCATTTCAGTTTTCCATTTTCTTTTGTGTTCCAGAGATCAATCCAGGACAAGTTCCATCTCTCTGCGTTAGGGAGATTGCTCTAGGTGACTGCACAAGGGGATAATCTGAATGTGTGTGCTATAGAGACGGCACAGAGCAACCAAGAAGACCCCATTTCTTGGTCTGTTCTGAGGCTGTCCAGTGTCCAGGAAGCCTCCGGAGAGGGGAGTTCGTGAGTTCAGATTTTTGTTGCTGCAGAGATAGTTTTGAATTCTTGAGGGATTCCGGAGCTTCTTGGTATTTTTAGTTGTGTTCTTATTTCTGTTCTTCATAGCCTGAGAATTCGAATTTAGCAACAGTAAATTTATGTTTGCAACAGTAAACTTTTGTTTCTTATTTTCTGTTTGATCTTTAAGTTCTGGAGATAGTGACAGGTGTTTGTGTAGAGTCGATATTGTTGATTGTTGATTCCCTGAGCTATAGGGGTACATTAGTTTGGTAATTTCCTGTTGAGATATTGTTTTGCTATTCACTTTTGAGATTTAGATTGTTTGGAATGAGAGCTTGCATCTGTGCATAATTTTCTATTTTGGATTGAGCATTTGGAGAGGTGAGAGTGTTCTTTGGCTAGCTTTGATTGAATCTGTTCATTTGATCACATGAGAATTTCTATTTCAGATTTATGTTGATCTACTTGATCCCTCAAGTGAGAGGGTACAATGTTATCAATTTTTTTATTATTATTTTCCACTTAGCTTGTTCTTTCCTTTTATTTGACTGGTCGAGTTGTGAGGGATTTGGTTGGTTTGGTTTACATATTCACTTTTAATGCATTGTTACTTTGGTAAAAAGTGTCAATAGAGTGTTCCAAAAACAGTTTCTTAAGTCGAACTTTATTCAGCCTCCCTGTGAAAATGATCTGTTCTCACCACTTTGCTAGTTCATCTTTGCTATTTTATGTTTGTGAGATAGTTTAGAGAAGGTGAGCATTTTGACGTGTGCAATGAACTCTAGACAACGGAAAATGCACAGTCAACAATTCGCGTTCATGCAGTTGTCTTAATGGCCTTTCCCCACAATGGTAAAGAAAAAGTCGAACGACTAAGCATTGTCCTGACCATTTCTTTAAGCGTTCGGTTCTTTCTTTCAGCAACTCCATTTTGATACGGACTGCCAGGCGTAGTGTACTGAGCCACAATGCCTTCCTCTTCAAGGAACCTAGCTAATGGTCTTGGCCTTTGACCCATCTCGGTATACCTCCCATAGTATTCGCCACCTCTATCTGACCTGACTACTTTGATAACCTTCCTGATTGTCTCTCTACTCCTTTCTTAAAATCCTTAAAGACATTAAAGACATTTGCCTTTTCAAGAAGCAAGTAGAAATACATGTATCTAGAGTACTCATATATAAAGGTAACAAAATACTTTTGCCCAGTTAGATAGGGTGAAAAGGGACCACAAATGTCAGTGTGTATAATCTCTAATGTTTCTGAACTTCTAGTGGCATCTTTATTTGGCGAGTGTGTAAGTTTTCCTTTAATACAATCCACACACGTATCAAAGTCAGTGAAATCTAAAGAGTGTAGAACACCTTCTCCCACTAACTTCTTCAGCCTCTTTATGGAGATATGACCTAGTCTTCTATGCCACAACATTGATGAGTTTTCATTTATTCTACCACGCTTATTGTCAACTGTATTATGCAGGGAATAATGGGATTGTTCAACCACACGATCAAGACACATTTTATATAAACCATCAACTAATAAACCAGTACCAATTACAACTGAATCCTTGATAATCCTAAGAGAAGAGTCTCCAAAAGAGAAAGTAAACCCTCTCATATCAAGTTTTGATACTGAAATTGAATTTCTAGAAAAAGATGGAACATAGAATTTGTCCTCAAGATCAAGAACAAATCCAGATGCTAAAGTAAGTCTATAAGTCCCTACAGCCTTCACTTGTGAACATGTCTTATTCCCCAAAAGGATGCTTTATTCACCCTGATGTGGAGGCCTTTGGAATAGGAACACCTGCAATAGATTTGACAATATGAATAGTAGAACCAGAATCAACCCACCAAGTGCTTTCAGGAACATCTACCAAATGAGATTCATGACAAACATAGGATGAGAGATTACCTCTGCCTTTCTTTTCCAACCATGCCTTGTACTTTACACAATCTTTCTTTAGATGTCCAGCTTGATGGCAGAAGAAGTATTTGCCATTTTTGCCTTCTTTCTTCTTCTTCTTGCCCTTCTTCTGGACATTCATGCCCTTCTTAGCTTGAGCATTTCCTTTATGAAAGGTAAAATTAACCTGATTTCTTTCCCCCTTCAATCTCTCTTCCTCCTGAACACACATAGTCATCAACTGTGGTTGTAGCTTAGTGGTAAGTGTATCTCATGTTGAGTTTGTGGAGACTTGAGTTCAAATCCTAGCACTCACAAACAAATAAAGTTAAAAAAAAAGTGTGTTATATGAGATTTTGAAAGCCTCATGGTCACTAGGAAGAGAGTTGAGGATGAAATGCACTAAGAAAGCATCAGATATGGTAACTTCCATGGCATTTAGCTGGGCTGCAATATTTCTCATCATCATGATATGCTCTCTAATACTGCCACTACCAATGTATTTCATTGAGAAAAGTCTAGCCATTAACATGCTGGCCTTTGCCTTGTCAGAAGTGACAAATTGTTCGTCAATAGCCTTTAGAAATCCACCAGCAGTCTTCTGCTCTGGGATTGATCCCTTGATGTTTGGACATACATGCCCTTAAAGGAACAGTAAGCATAAACGGTTGGACCTCTCCCACTTCTCATAGAAGCTTTTCTGTTCTACTGTGCTCTCGGCAGTGAGCGCAGTAGGCTGTTCATCTCTGAGAGCAATATCAAGATCCATACACCCTAAGGCAAACATTACTCTTGATGATCAGATTATCCCCAATGTAAATTAAATAAATACATATCTATTTTGGTGATTAACAAAACTATGATAAAGTTTACTCTAACATAATTTCTATGAGATTTGAACACATGAAATAAATCAAAGAAATACAAGCAAAATCAGTAAGTATTTATCATCCAGTAGCATTTACAGTTCAAAGCATGAAATATTCTAAGTACACATCGACTTTCTAGTTGTTGCAACGATTTCCTTAGAATCATAACAATTTCCTCATCCACATCGATTTTTGGTTCTATAACGATTTCATAAGTCATCGCTATTCTATTGAAGTCTATTTTCATAACGATTTTCTATCATAACGATTCGTTAAATGAGCATAACGACTTTGACATTATAACAATTCAATAAGTCAACAGAGCAACTTTGTGCCTTAATGATTTGATGATCATATCGATTTCGATCTCAGAACAATTCGCTAAGTGATCGCATCGATTTCGATCTCAGAACGATTCGCTAAGTGATCGCATCGATTTTGATCTCAGAACGATTCGCCAAGTGTGTGCATCTATTTCGAGCTCATAACGATTTGGTCGTCGCATCGTTTTCTTAAATGAGAACGACGATTTGCTCTCACAATGACTTGGTTCATAACGATTTGATAAATAAGAACAACGATTCACTCTCACATCGATTTGGTCTTTATAATGATTCGTTAAGTCTCATATCGATTTGATCTTTTCAATAAGTTACACAACGACTTGGCCACTGTAACGATCCGATAAGTTACAAACAAAGACTTCGTCGCCATAACAATTCGATACAGCAAACAACGATTTGCTCACTACATCGACTCGATAAGTGAAACAACGACTTTCTTATAATGATTTGTTCACAACATTCGTTTACAACGATTTTATTTTAAAGACTTGTTCATAACGATTTTCTTATACTACCATAACGATTTGTCTCTACAACGATTTGGTTATGATTTGTATATACATCGATTTGTTTATTAGTGTGCAATGATTCGCATAAGATAACGACTCATTTGCACAACGATTTCATAAGACTTGCTCAGAATGATTTTATGGTTCATGATGACTTGATATTTTAAATAGGTTGAAAGTCAAAGTCTTCGCACATATCTCTATGATATCCATGCATTTATTATGACTGAACATATCACTGCAATGCATGCATAGACATCTTCTACTCTCTTGCTTATACTGGAAACATCCTTTTAGAAAAGCAAAATGGCATTTCTATTTTGATGTATATTTCGTCTAACGTTGACTGACAACAAGAGACAGCATAGCTGTCCATGTTTTAGCATTTAATGTGTGCAGATCTCTGATAAGCACATCTCAATACAACGTTGGACAAATGGAAGAGAAAAGGACATTGAGGAAGATCTTCTCTTTGCATGGTACATAAAGATCTGTTGAAGACCATACAATCTAACATACACCAGCACTTAGAGACAACTGATACTTCAACGTTCAATTTTTAAATGGAAGACATATATAGAAGTCTGTTGCTCCAGAACCAGACATAGCTTACAACAATCTTTTAAAAACCTTCTGCGAGCATCTGAAAGAGCAAAGCTTCACTCTTTTTGCTTTGTCTAGCTCTTAGCTCTCTGCATTCTTAGTGTTAGCCTTGAGAGCTTTTGTGTACTGACAGTGCTCCTCATTGTAGAACCTTTCCTCTCAGTCTTAGCTTCAGATTGAGCATTGTTCTATAAGCTTGATCTAGGGGCTAGTCTTCTTGAACATATTCTTGTGTTTGTTTCCCCTTCTTGTTGAAGGAAGACCTGGGAATTCCAAGGTATTTGTTTCCCTTTGTGTTGAAGGAAGACCTGGTGGGATCCAGGGTGTTGTATTTCCTCTTCGGGTTGTGAAGAGAAGACCAGCTGCGGCTGGGTGTGTAAGTGTCCTTGAGGGGTACTGTACCCTTAGGTAGTAGAATCCTGAGTGGTTGCTCAGGGACTGGATGTAGGACTCTTGTGGAGAGGAGGTTCGAACCAGGATAAAATCCTGTGCAGTGTGTGTGTGTGTGCTTGCCTCGTGTTTGATGTCTTCTTTTTACTAACACTAACAATCATCGAAATGTGTTTTGTGTGAATGTTTTTGTGAATAGGTTTAGGTATTCAACGATCTGAAGAGAAAAGATCAAATGGCAGCCCAAAGTCACTTTGAAGGTTAGTCATTAAACAACCCACCACTGTTCGATGGTGAAGACTACACATATTGCAAAACAAGGATGGAGTTCTTTCTACAAGGTCTTGACTATCAGATCTGGTCGATAGTTGAAGAAGGAGATCTCCTGATGACAAACGAAAAGGATAAATGGACGGAAGATGACAAGAAGAAGATTTCTTTAAACTACAAGGCCAAGAGTATCCTATGTTGTGCCCTTAGCAAAAAGGAATTCAACTGCATATCAGCCTACAAATCCGCTATGGAAATGTGGGAAAAGCTAAGGATCACATATGAAGGTACTGACAAGGTTAAGGAAACCAGAATAGACATTCTGGTAACATAGTACGAGAGGTTCCAGATGCAGCAAGGAGAATCCATTACTCAGATGTACAGTAGATTCACCGATAACACAAATCGGTTAGCTGGTCTGGGTAAGACATATCAGATGGGAGACATGGTGAAGAAGATACTCAGATCTCTACCTGCCTCATGGACTCCAAAAGTTACAACAATAGAAGAGGCTAATGACTTGAAGATAATGTCATTAGAGAAGCTCATTGGGTCCCTCATGGCCCATGAGATAAATATGGAAAGGTTGGGAGAATCTTCTAGCAGAAAGAAGCACTCCAACTCACTCAAGGCAGAAGAAGACGAATCAGAAGAAGGCTTATACAACCAAGAAAGCATGAACAGCTGTGAAGATGAAGAAGCAATGTTGTCCAGAAGATTACAACGAATATTAGCTAAGAAAAAGAAGTATCAGTCCGGGAGAAGATACTTCAAGAAAGGGAAAGACTTCAAAAGGTCTGAAGTCAAAGATTCAAAGAAAAATGAACCAATCTGTTATGAATGCAAGAAGCCCGAACACATCAAGGCAGATTGTCCAAAGCTCAAGAAAAACGAGTTCAAGAAGAAAGACAGTTCCAGAAAACCCAGAAGATTTAAGAAGAAAGCCATGGCAGTAGCGTGGGATAACAGCAGTGACTCGGACAGCGAGTCAAGCTCAAGCAATGAAGAAGAAGAAGAAGCCAACTTGGCATTCAAGGCCAACGTCGACGACAAGGTAACATCAGACTCATCTTTCTCTTCATGTAATAAATCTGATTCTGACAACTTAGAAGAAGCTTTTAATGAACTATACTATAAACATAAAGAAGTATGTAAATCACTAAAAGCCAATAAGAAAAATCTCACATGCTTAGAAAATACTAATTCAGACTTAAAATCTGAAAATGAGCAAATGGAAAAATAAATTACGGAACTAAAAAGAAGAAAGGAATTGTTATGTGAAGATTTGAAAAATAAAAACAAACAATTAGCAAGTCTACAAAACCAAGAAACTATGAATAAATTAAGATAAGAAGTCAATGATTTAACAACAGAAAATGAAAAATTGTCAAGCACACTAGAAAAATTTACTAATGGCAAAACAACTTTAATATTAAAAGGTGCTAGACGATCAGGTAAAAAGAAACATGGGTTAGACTATACTCCCCCCGATAATGAGGAAACAATAGTATATCCTAAAATATATCCAACTCCTAAATTTGTACCTGAACAAGACACATCATATAAATCAAATTTCAAATACATTCAGCTGAAACGATAACTAAAATGTCTTGCTGCAGCCATTGTAACAAGTTAGGTCACATTAAAATGACATGTCCAACTAAACACAAAAAATAGATAATTAAAAGGAAAATTGATGATACTAACCAACCAGGACCCAAAAGAAATTGGGTACCTAAAGTTTAGTGTTTTTACTGCAGGTAAACCTTCAAGCATCCAAGTGGTATTTAGATAGCAGATGCTCAAGGCACATGTCAGGAAATAGGAAGCTATTTTCTCATCTCAAAGCTGAGGAAGGCACAGTCACCTATGGAGAGAATGGAAAAGGGACTGTGATAGGCAGTGGATCAGTAGACAGCAAAGACAAAACAGTTATTGAAGATGTGTTATGTGTTAAAGGACTGAGGCACAACCTCATCAGTATCAGCCAACTGTGCGATAAAGGACATCAGATCAGATTTCAAGAGTCAAAGTGCAGCATTATGAAGGATGGTGCAGTCATCTTTGAAGCTAACAGAGAAAAGAACCTGTATGTACTCTATCTAGAAGAATTAAAGGATCAGGACATATGTCTGGCAGCAAGTAAAGAGCAGTCAACTGAACTGTGGCACTGAAGATTAGGCCACTGCAGTCTGGATGGCATGAGAAAATTAATCAAGAGAAGCTTGGTTGAAGGCCTACCCAAAGTAAGTACAAGAATGGATGGTGTCTGTGGGCCATGTGCAAAAGGAAAGCACACCAAATCATCCTTCAAGTCAAAGACTGTGGTAACAACCTCTAAGCCCTTAGAACTTCTACATATGGATTTATATGGGCCAATGAGAACCACAAGTCTTGGAGGAAAGAATTTTGGTTTTGTTATAGTAGACAATTTCTCCAGATTTACATGGGTATCTTTCTTGGAGCATAAAGATAATACATTCGACAGCTTTGTCAGCTTCAGCAAGAAAGTACAGAAAGATAAAAAACACAGTATTATTGGTATTCGATTAGACCATGGAGGAGAATTCCAGAATGAGAAATTTGCCAAGTTCTGTGATGATCAAGGGATAGAGCACAATTTCTCAGCACCAAGGACACCACAGTAAAATGGAGTTGCTGAGAGGAAGAATAGAACCCTATTGGACATGGCAAGGACAATGCTATCAGAATATGATTTGCCAAGATATTTTTGGGCCGAAGTATTCAACACAGCATGTTATATCATCAACCGAGTTATGATTAGGCCAATCCTGAAGAAGACTTCATATGATCTATACAAAGAGAAGAATCCGAAGATCAGTCATTTCAAGACATTTGGATGTCCATATTTCATCCACAACAACAGCAAAAGAGACCTCGGTAAGTTAGATGCTAAATCAGATGAAAGTATCTTCATGGGGTATGCCTCTAAACCTAAAGCATATAGAGTATTTAATAAGCGTACCTTGTTAATTAAACAATTAGTGCATATTATTTTTGATGAAACTAACCCTTCCTTGAAAGAGGAAGAAGATAGTGATATTGATGATGCAGAAAAATTGTCCAAGAAATTAAATGATACATCCATTGAGGACAAGAAAGATCCACTTTTGGAAGACCTGCAACAAAAGAACAAATCTCATGATAATCTTCCAAAAGAATGGAGGTATAAGAAATATCACCCTCTAGACAACATCATTGGTGATCCGTCGGTTGGGGTAAGAACCAGAGGTAATATAATTCCTTGTGACTATCTGGCTAGTGTTTCACAAATAGAGCCTAAGACAGTCAATGAAGCTCTCACTGATGAATCTTGGAGATTAGCCATGCAAGATGAACTTAACCAGTTCATGAGAAACTATGTATGGTCACTTGTTCCTAGACCATCATCCAGTGATTGGCACCAAATGGGTGTTCAGAAATAAATTGGATGAAGCTGGTGCGATCACAAGAAACAAGGCCAGACTGGTAGCTCAAGGTTATTCCCAAGAGGAAGGCATAGATTTCGATGAAACCTATGCACCAGTAGCTAGACTTGAGGCTATAAGAATCTTACTTGCATATGCATCTGCATTAGGTTTAAAACTATTTCAAATGGATGTTAAATCAGCTTTTCTAAACGGTTACATAAAGGAGGAAGTTTATGTAGAACAACTGCCAAGTTTTGATGATATCGATTTTCCTGATCATGTATTTAAATTGCATAAAGCTTTATATGGTTTGAAACAAGCACCAAGAGCATGGTACGAACGTTTAAGTTCATTTCTATTAAACCATGGTTTTATTAGAGGTCAAGTAGATAGTACATTATTTGTTAAGTCTAAAGTCAAACATATATTGCTTGTACAAATTTATATAGATGATATAATATTTGGTTCTACTGACGAATCCCTTTACAAGTATTTTGAGAAGCTTATGCAGGGAGAATTCGAAATGAGCATGATGGGGGAGCTCAACTACTTCCTCGGATTGCAAATCAAACAAGGAAAAGAAGGGTACATATTTGTCAAGCCAAGTATACCAAAGAGCTATTAAAGAAATTTGGTTTTGAAAGTGCCAAGCCACTGTCAACACCAATGAGCACATCAACTAGGTTTAGATAAAGATGGATAAGAGTAAGAAGTATCAGAAGCTTTATAGAGGTATGATAGGTTCATTACTCTATTGAACTGCAAGTAGACCTGATATATTGTTTAGTGTATGCATGTGTGCTAGGTATCAGGCAGATCCTAGAAAGTCTCACTTAATTTCTGTTAAAAGAATCTTTAGATATTTAGCTAGAACTCATGATCTAGGTCTATGGTATCCCAAATCATGTGAAATTAGTTTATTAGGGTACTCTGATGCTGATTACGCTGGATGCAAAATAGATAGAAAAAGCACCAGTGGTTGTTGTCAATTTCTTACAGGATGTCTGATATCATGGTCTTCAAAGAAGCAAAATTCAGTAGCACTATCCACAGCTGAAGCTGAGTACGTGGCTACTGGAAACTGTTGTACACAACTATTGTGGATTAAGCAACAACTAGAGGATTATGGACTTCATATCAAGACAATTCCCCTGCTGTGCGACAACACCAGTGCGATAAATCTAACAAAGAATCCAATTCAGCATTCAAGGACTAAACACATTGAGGTTAGATATCATTTCATTCGTGATCATGTAGCTAATGGTAATAAAGACATTTCTTTTATTGATACAAATAATCAGTTAGCAGATATCTTCACAAAGACTTTACTTGAAGAGAGATTTACTTCTCTTAGAATGGAATTAGGCATGTGCAATTTGTGAAAGACTTATCTGTAAATAACTTAAATAACAATGTATTTCAGAATATCATTTATTTTTCCCTCTGTAGTTAAGCAAAATTTCTTTTCAATATTTCTTGTCTCTTATTCCTTTAAGACGACTAGCTTATTTTAAAGCCCTTTATTCATCTCGAAATCATGTCTGTTTGTCGTTTTCTGCCTTTAACGCGTCAGCACCTCAAAAGTTGCTTTATCTTTATTCTATATATTCCGAAATCTGTGTTGCAACGATTCACATCCCGCCTTCATCTCTTTCGACTTGCCTGAGACGATAACCCTTTCGACTCCGACATCTACCTCATGCGATTTCAAAGCTTTCACATTTTCCCGCGAGAAATTTCTTGAGGGCTTTTGCTCCAATCCTCATTCCAACCATCCAGAACCTTTCCCCATTCAAAACCATGGCCGTTTCTGGAATTTCTGGCACTTTTGGGGGCTATGGAGCTGCGTTCCTCACAACTGAACGGCAGGAAAGATTCTCTACTGTGAAGACCAAGTTGTGCGGGAACAAGGCAGTAGATGTAGCAGACCTGGAGAATCATGGAATGGGCAGCATCGTCGCAGCCATGGAAAGGATGAATTGGACGAAGTTGGCAACCCTGTCTGAGGTGAGTTATCCAGATTGGGTCAAGGCTTTCTATGTTTGCTTGAAGTCTGAGGAGGACAGGTCCTTGACATCCACTGTCAAGGGAACCCAGATTAGGATCACTTATGATCTTCAAGCAGTGTTGTTTGGTGTTTGTACCACTGGTCACAGTGGAGTACACATTGTTTCCATTCAGGCGAAGGGATTGGGGATTGTTGGTCCCGAATACAAACTGAAGGATGGAAAAATAGACATCAACCAATTGAATGCTTTCAACCATCTATTGCATTTTATAGTATGCCAGATATTGATTCCCAGGAGTGCCACCTTCTCTACATGCACCAAGGCGGACTCCGATATGATGTTTTGGACTATCCAAAATCAGAGTATAAACATGGAAGAGGTGATTTTGGAAGGAATGAAGTTTGCACATGCTCAGGTTTGGGACAAAAAAAGTAAGTTGAATGTGTCCCTACCCTATGCCCAGTTATTAACCAAGATTTTCTAGCACTTTGGTGTCAATTTAAGCGGGACAGTTTCAGAAAAGATGGGCCAAGCCATTCGGTCCAGAAATCTTAAGAAGAGTGGTTTTTCGCTGGTTGCTGGAGTATGGACAAAGACCTCAGTGGCTGAGGGTGAGGCCATTATTGGCGAAGCCCAAGAAGTCCAAGAAGAGGTAGCTCCAGCAGTGGAAGTAGCAACAGCTCAAACATTAGAGGTAGAGGCAGCAGCAGTAGATATCAGCAGCAGCAGGATTGAGGACATCCCTCCAGAGCTCATTGAACCCGTTGGGCAATCTTCTGAGGTTCGCCCTCCCACTCAGGGGGGGCAAGAACAAGTGTCTATAGATGCTGGCAGAGAGGATGTGGCACCAGGCCACATTGAGAATTCTGTTTTGGAAGAGACTCCCACTTAGGGGGAGCAAGCTGTCTGTGATGATCCGGAAGGTGAAGTTGTGGCATCAGGCCACTCTGGAGTTCTGGTGAGAGAAGCTCAGGTCCAGGAGGAGCAAGAAGCAGCTGTGCCAGCTGATACCCCTATGGAGAATGTTCTTGTTGAAGGGGAGAATTGACTAAAAAGGAAGGTCAGCCTCAGGGGGAGAGTACTGAAAACCCCCCAGTGAATAAATTTCAAGAGGGTGTGACAGCCAGTTCCTTTGATTCAGATGTGCAAGATGACCATGTTGATCATGAGGCCCGTTGCTAGGGGAAGTGAGAAGGGAAAGGGAGTTGCTTCAGAAATCCCCCTCCTTAAGACACCTCATCAGAGGACCAGGCATTAGAGATTTGTCATTAATCTGAAGCCTGTGATGGATATGCTAGATGCCCAAGGTGTATCTGTGAGATACTCTGCTCTGTGCAATCAGATATTACTTCTATTTTTATGACCCAGAGCTCGGAAGCAAAAGATATGGGCATGGTAAAGAATGCATTAAGGTGGTTGAACAAAGAAATGGGGAGCATGAAGACCTTATTGTCAGAGATTTTAAAGGAGGTAAGGGCACCAACACCTCCTACTCTTACACCACCTACTCCTCAGCCCTCTGAGGTAGCTGTTGATGAGATTACTAGGCCATTAGGGCCTGTTTCTGTAGGAGTGTCATGGCCTTCAGGCCATCTATTATTGAGGAAGAACCTGTAGGACCATCAAGGCCAGTAGTTGTTGAACATGTGGCAGCTGTAGAATCTGGGCCAACAGGGCTAGCTGAGGATCTATAAGGGCCAACCGGGCCAGTGGTTACTGAGGTGATCATGTCAGGGCAGAAGAAGAAGAAGCTGTAGCTCCTGAGCCCCCAGCTCCATCTCCCATTCAGACACCAACCCCTCCTTCTCCACCTTCATCCTCCACAACACCACCAGCTCCTACATCTTTCAAACAACCACTACCCAGAACCATCTTGTTAGAGTGTGGAGTCTGAACTCTCAAGTGGATCTGCACAGGGGGTTTGGCCTACAGAAGTGAATGAGTCGAAGACTTCAAGGAAGTCGACTATAGCAGTCGACTTTAGTATTCTACTGCAGCAGTCGAAGTCAGCAGTCAAATTTAGCATTCGACTGTAGCAGTCGAATTTAGCATTCGACTTCAGCATTCGACTACAGCATTCGACTTCAGCAGTGGGAGTCAGTAGTCGAATTTAGCATTCGACTTCAGCAGCGGAAGTCAACAGACGACTTGCGTGAATCTGAGGTAGGGGCAGTTTTGTCCTTATAAATCTCGATTATGGCGCCCTAACCTCCCAGTATATATATAGTAGGGCGGTCTCTCCTTGTATGTGTTGGATGATTATTCCTGATGTATAGTATTGGAACTGCTGCTGTGGTCGTGGACGTAGGAAGGCCTTGCCTCTGAACCAGGTAAAAAATCTAGTATTCTTTTGTTTCTCTTCTCCTTTCTTCTATCTTCTCTCCGATCTCTACGTGTGAGTTGTGTGAGAGAGGGCTACTGATCGGGGGGACGATTCCCCAACAACTGGTATCAGAGCACTGGTTCGAGGGAAACAATGGGAACGATGGCAGCGGATGAAGGAAAGGTGAGGATCGAGAAGTTTCATGGCAAGGACTTCGGTTTCTGGAAGATGCAGATAGAAGACTACTTGTATCAAAAGAAGTTGCACCAGACGCTTCTTGGAACGATGCCAGATGGTATGATGAAAGAAGACTGGGATCTTCTGGATAGACAAGCTCTCGGAGTTGTTCGTTTAACGTTGGCCAGAAACGTCGCGTTCAACATCGTGAATGAGATGACCACAGTAGGTCTGATGAAGGCGTTATCAAACTTGTACGAGAAACCATCTGCTTCCAACAAGGTACATTTGATGTGTCATTTGTTTAATCTGAAGATGGTCGAAGGTTCCTCGGTCACATATCATATAAATGAATTCAACGTGATTACAACCTAGTTGAGTTATGTGGAAATAGATTTTGATGATGAGATTAAAGCCCTAATTCTTTTGTCCTCCTTACCTGAAAGTTGGGGCACTACTGTGACGACTGTTAGTAGTTCTTTAGGTTCAAGCAAACTGAAACTTACAGAGATTCGAGACTTGATTCTGAGCGAGGATGTTCGTAGAAGGGAATCTGGTGAAGTTTCAGGTTCCGCCTTAAACACTGAAGGCAGGGGAAGAACAAATCAGCGTGGACAAAATCGGAATAGATCCAAGTCCAAGAAAAGAAGTCAGTCCAAACCCCATGGTGATGGTTGCTGGAATTATGGTAAGAAGGGTCACTTTAAGAAGGATTGCAGGCTTCCAAAGAAAAAGGATAAGGGGCAGAAACAGGAAGAAGACTCTGCCAATGTCATGACAGAGCAAGTCCAAGATGCTCTAATCTTGAGTGTTAATAGTCCCATCGAATCTTGGATTCTAGATTCTGGAGCATCTTTTCACTCTATCTCACACAAAGAAACTTTACAAAATTATGTTGCTGATAATTTTGGGAAGGTTTATCTTGCTGATGATGAGCCCCTAGATATTGTGGGGAAGGGTGATGTTCAGTTGAAAACAGCAAACGGGACTGTATGGAAGCTGAGGAATGTTAGACATGTTTCTAGCTTGAAGAGAAATCTGATCTCTATTGGTCAGCTTGATGATGAAGGATATGCCACTACCTTTGTTAATGGGTGCTGGAAGATAACCAAGGGTGTCATGGTTATAGCACGAGGCAGCAAGATGGGAACTCTTTATATGACTGTAAAAGACAAAGACTTAGTGGCAGTGGCAAATTCAGAAGAGGACTCCAAGATCTGGCACTGCAGACTTGGCACATGAGTGAGAAGGGAATGAAGATGATGGCTGCAAAAGGGAAGTTAGGTGATCTAAAGTCCATAGATATTGGACTGTGTGAAGATTGCATTCTGGGAAAGTAGAGAAAGGTCACCTTCTCTAAAGTTGGAAGAAGTTCTAAGCTAGAAAAGTTAGAACTTGTGCACACTGATGTATGGGGACCAGCCCCTGTTCGATCCCTTGGAGGCTCACTCTATTATGTCACCGTTATTGATGACTCTACTCGGAAGGTATGGGTTTATTTTCTCAAAAATAAATATGATGTGTTCTCTACTTTTGTGAAGTGGAAAATCAAACTGGTGCAAAGATCAAGTGTTTGAGGTCAGACAATGGAGGAGAATATAGCAGCAAGGAATTCAAAGATTTTTGTGCAGTACATGGCATTCGGATGGAGAAAACAATTCCAAATACTCCACAACAGAATGGGGTTGCTGAACGCATAACAGAACTATGAATGAGAGAGCTAGGAGCATTAGGCTACATGCTGGCCTACCGAAGACCTTCTGGGCAGATGCAATTAACACAACAACTTATCTGATTAATAGAGGACCCAGTGTTCCTGTAAATGGTGAGCTACCAGAAGAGGCTTGGACCGGTAAGGAGGTAACTCTCTCACACTTGAGAGTATTTGGTTGTGTCTCATATGTGCATGATGATTCCAATGACAGAGACAAGTTAGATCCTAAGTCAAGGAGATGTTTTTTCATTGGATATGGTTCTGATGATTTTGGATACCGCTTCTGGGATGATGAAAGCAGGAAAATCATTAGACAAAGGAATGTTATATTCAATGAAAAATTGCTTTATAAGCATAGATCTGATGTGGAATCTGAAGATGCAGGTCAAGAAAGTCAGAAAAGTGCACAGGTTGAGCTGGAGGAAATTTCAGAAGAGGATGTGCTGAGAAGATCTCAAGAAGATCCTGAGAATAGTACAGTGCAACCAGAGGTTCAACTGAGAAGATCAAGCAGATTGCGTAAGCCAGTTGAACGGTTTTCTTCTGCTATGTACGACTTGTTGTTGACTGATGCAGATGAACTTGAGAGCTTTGATGAAGCTATGCAGGTGGAAGATTCAGTCAAGTGGGAGTTGGCAATGAAAGATGAAATGAACTCCCTATACAAAAATGAAACTTGGGTGTTGACTGAACTATCACCCGACAAGAGGGCACTGCAAAATAAATGGGTTTTTCGGTTAAAGGAAGAACATGATGGCAGCAAGAGGTACAAAGCAAGGCTGGTTGTGAAAGGCTTCCAATAGAAGGAAGGTATTGATTGCACTGAAATTTTCTCTCCAGTTGTCAAGTTAACCACTATTAGATTAGTGCTAAGTATTGTTGCTACTGAAAACTTGCACCTAGAACAACTTGACGTAAAAACAGCTTTTCTCCATGGTGATTTGGAGAAGGACATTTATATGGTGTAACCAGAAGGTTTTCATGAACATCGTAAAGAAAACCTTGTTTGCAAATTGAACAAAAGCTTGTATAGTCTGAAACAAGCCCCCAGGTAGTGGTACAAGAAGTTTGATGGATTCATATGTAGCAATGGGTTCATTAGATGCAACATGGACCATTGTTGTTACTTTAAGATGTTTGACAATTGTTATATCATATTGCTGTTGTACGTGGATGATATGCTCATTGCAGGATCAAATATGACAGAGATCAATAAGTTGAAGAAGCAATTGTCAAAGGAATTTTCTATGAAGGACTTGGGAGCAGCAAAACAAATTCTTGGAATGAGAATTGTGAGGGATAAAACAGATGGTATTCTGAAGCTATCTCAGGAAGGCTACATTCAAAAAGTGTTGGGCAGGTTTAACATGCAAGATGCAAGAACAGTCAACACTCCTCTAGCAAGTCACTTCAAGCTGTCTAAAGAGCAGTCACCAAAGACCGCTGAAGAGTGTGAGTCTATGGAGAAAATTCCTTATGCATCAGCTGTGGGAAGCCTGATGTATGCAATGGTTTGTACCAGACCGGATATAGCACATGTAGTGGGAGTTGTGTGCAGGTATATGGCAGATCCGGGTAAACAACACTGGGAGGCAGTGTAACACCGCGGCCCCCTTGGGCCCTTGGCCCCGTCCTCTGGGTCGCGGCAGGGCGACTGTCGCGACGTGGTTCCGATCGCGTTGATGTCTGGTTCTGCTTGGGATTGCGACAGGGGGTATGTTGCCTTCTTGAAGGCGACATAACCACTGTCGCCTTCTGGTTTGATGGGTAGTGACATGGGCTATGTCGCCTTCTTGAAGGCGACATGGCCTATGTCGCCTTCCCATCGCGTCGCCCCATACGCAGTCTGACAGACGTGACAGGCGTCCTTTGTGTCAGTACGGCTCTGGCGGTGTCGGGTGAATGCGACAAGATGGCTGTCGCCTTCACTTTTTCGAATTTCGAGATTTGACCGTTGTCAGTGGGTTGCGACAGGGGGTATGTCGCCTTCTTGAAGACGACCTACCCACTGTCGCCTTTTGGTTTGATGGATGGCGACATGGGGGTGTGTCGCCTTCTCAGCACCGCGGGCTTAAAGCCTAGGCGCCCGAGCCCTTCCCCCTCTCTCGCGCCTCTCCTTTCCCCCTCTCTTTCTCTCGCCCTCTTGGAGTTTTCCGGCGGTTTTGGGGTGCTTCCCCCGTGTTGAGGCGGCCGTGCTGAGGAGGGTGTCGCTCTGTTCGTGCAGGGGTCGTGTTCATGCTGTGCAGTGCGAGGAGGAGACGTTTCTACCTACGAGAAGGCCCCAACGGGTGCGTTCTTCACGTGGAGGTAGGGACACCCGACTCCTTCGCCCTAAGCATGATCCCCTCCCCGTCTAGACTGTGGTTCTCGTGTGATTGGGGTTTGGGGAGTGTGAGAACTCCATGCTCGTGTGAGTGAGGTTTTCCTCCGAGCGTAGAAACCATGTTCTTGGGGTGTTTGAGGGTGGTTTGTGTGTTTAATGGCTTTCTAGCATGATAAGCATGCTCCCCTCCCTCGCCGTGTAGTGTTTCTCCCGTTTCGGGGAGGTTCCCGGAGAGAGTGCTCCCAGAACCCCCGTCTGGCCTGAAGGCGACATAGGCCATGTCGCTACCTGACTGGTAAGGCGACACCTTGGGTGTCGCAACCAGGGTTGCGACAGGGCCTATGTCGCATTCAGGATGCAACAGGGCCTATGTCGCATTGAGAAGGCGACAGGGCCTATGTCGCCTTCTCAGTCCAGAGGCAGTTTGTGCTTCCGCCGCTTCCATTTTCACTTTACTGTACCCGTGGCACCTGTGCTAGTTCCCTAGTACGGTCTCACACTAGTTGTTCGCCCGGTGCGCGGCAATTGAGGGCTTCTCCCGTGCGAGAGGTTGTTACCGTTACCTGGGACCCCCATCCTCGGGAGCCTGTTGAGGGAGTACTCCGGGGTACGAGTGTGCTCGAGTTGGCAGCCACCAGGCGGACTCTGGAGCTGAGGGGAAAATGGTGGTTAGGACAGTGGCGTGTGAGTCGCTTGCAGAGCTCTTGTAGTTGGTCTGGGACGCCGAGGACAGTTTGGAGTTCTACCCAGCGCAGGCCAGCCAGTCCTTCTTCTCACTACCTCGCTCCTTACGGCCCCGGAACCGTTTGGAGATGTCAGGCGTGGGACCGTAGTCCGGCCAGACTACGGCGGTAACTATTGTTGTACTTGTGTCCTACCTCACTCAGACGAGACGCGAGGGTCAGGACCTAGGTCGAGGATAAGACGTCTGAGGACGCACCTGACCGTCTGACTAGTGGTGTTGTTCTCGTAGCTAGTGTTCCTTTCCAGGCAGAGTTCCCTCCGTCTATGTTTTACTAGCCGTGTGGTGGTCACGACGAGCAGTCGTACGGAGTTTCCGACCGAGAGTACTTTCCGTACCGTGTTAGCTTTAGCTTCGCTTCCGCACTTCCTTTTGTAGGTAGAAAGATATCAACTGCCGTCTTTCCTTTATTAATAGTTGTATATGTTCCTCTGCCTGTTTAGAGCCAGTAGGAGATTGGTAGTTCCTACTGAGCTTCTGTTGTGAAGCTCATCCCACTGTTTTCCAGGTGAGTCTTCCCAGCAGCGGCAGGGCGCGCGTCGGGCAGAAGAGACGGGGCGGTAGTCTTGGTCCCCGTAGCTAGCAGTGGTCCCCCCTCTCAGTGTACGTCACCCTCGGGGTATGCCCCTAAGGGACTTGTCTCTCCCCTTTCCTTACTTGTACTAGCGTGCGTGCGTTGGGACTGTACTTAGAGCGGTACACAGCGGTCTCGCTTTACTTTCCTATTTCCGTTTGTACGCTTCTCGCTTAGCAGTTGACGTTTACTTTCGTTACATATCCTGTCAGACGTGTGTTATAGCCCTTCCGGGTCCCCCTGGTCCATGGGCGGCGACCGCAAAAATCGGGTCCTCGGCGTGGGCCGAGGGTCGGGTTCTCGGGTCGTTACAGTTGGTATCAGAGCTCGGTCTGACAGGACTTGTAGTGGATCTAAACTGCAACAGTAAGTACCAACAATAGTACAAGTACACTGCTAGCCGCCCGAGAGGTATTTGTAACCTTTGTCAGTTGTGTTTCCGTGTAGGTCATGGCTCCGCGTAGGCGCAGTCAGGCTAGGCAGCTGGTTGAGCAGCAGGATGAGTCCGACATGCCCGCTCAGGGGCAGGTTCAGGAGGAGGTGTCCGTGGAGGAGTCAGTGGCACAGCCTCAGGGTGCACAGGCAGCAGCAGCAGAGGCAGCGGCAACAGGTGGGCAGCAGCAGGAGTACCACCCTTAGCCTCAGCAGTATGCAGACTGGTTTCCCATGGCCGAGTAGTTCTTCAGAGATATGTACCGGGGAGCGTGGCAGCCCAGGCAGGCAGTAGCAGGTGGTCAGTTTCCAGTACCTCTCCCGGCCGTACCAGAGCAGCAGGAGGTGGAGCAGCCAGTCCGCCAGCAGCGGTCAGGTACTGGGAGTACCCAGTCCGGTCAGCGGAGGGCAGCAGTGTCGGAGGCAAGGACCGCTCTCCTTGAGAGGTTCCTGCGTCTTCGCCCACTGATCTTCCACGGTGAGTATGATCCAGATAAGGCAGAGAGCTGGACCCATGAGTTGGAGTGCATCTTCGAGACCATGGAGTGTGCTGAGGAGGACCAGGTTCGTTTGGCAGTATACCAGCTCAAGGGAGCAGCCCATGAGTGGTGGAGAGTTCAGAGGCAGACTCACTTCCAGGGGCAATGGTTGGACCAAATCTCTTAGCAGCAGTTTTCAGAGTTCTTCCACGGTGAGTACTTCCCCGACTACGCTCGACGTGAGAGACGGGACCAGTTCCACGAGTTGGTGCAGGGCGACCTCACAGTTTCTCAATACCACTAGAGGTTTGTCCGGTTGTTGAGGCATGTGCCCCATGTAGCAGGCAGCCCCAGCAGGCGCTGCAGCGTGGACGTGGTCGTGGTCGCGTGATGGCACTCACCCGGGAGCAAGCAGAGGCATCGAACCTGGTGATAAGTACTCTACCTATCCTTGGCAGAGCTGCTCGTGTTTTGGTTGATTCCGGTGGTTCCTTGTGTTTTGCTTCTGAGGAGTTTTACGAGTCCCTTGCTTGTCACACACCCGAGAGGCAGTGTGACGTATTGGTCGATCTCCCGTCCGGTGACTACATGCGTTCCTTCGGTTACCTGGAGGGTGTGACAGTCGAGGTTGAGGGTCACCAGTTGCCGGCCAGGTTGTACGCACTGCAGCTTTGTGACTTCGACGTCATCCTGGGCATGGACTGGTTGGAGGCTCACTCAGCCGTGGTTGATTGTCAGAGGAAGACTGTCCGGTTCGAGATACCTGGAGCACCCGTTCTCTACTTTCGAGGTATTTGGTCTACTCGTCGGCCGTTCATTTCTTTCTGTAAGGCTCGTCGTTTGATCCGTGATGGCTGCGTTGCTTACCTCACTTTGGTTTGTTCCTTGGAGCCTAGCGGGTCTTCAGTTTTTGATGTGCCAGTTGTTTCTGAGTTTTTTGACGTGTTTCCGGAGGATCTACCTGGGTTGCCGCCTGAGCGAGAGGTAGAGTTCTCCATCGAGCTTTTGCCTGGTACGATGCCTTTGTCCAAGGCACCTTACCGGATGGCCCCGGCGGAGATGCGTGAGTTGAAGCGCCAGCTGCAAGAGTTGCTTGAGTTGGGCTTCATTCTTCCGAGGCGTTCACTGTGGGGTGCGCCTGCCTTGTTTGTGCGGAAGAAGGATGGTAGTCTTCGTCTGTGCATCGATTATCAGCAGTTGAACCAGGTCACTGTGAAGAACAGGTACCCGTTGCCGAGAATTGATGATTTGTTTGATCAGTTGCAATCGGCCTGAGTTTTCTCGAAGATCGACTTGAGATCCGGCTACTACCAGCTACGGATCAGAGAGTCGGATGTTGATTTGACGGCTTTCCGTTCCAGGTACGGTCACTTTGAGTTCGTCGTGATGCTGTTTGGGCTGACGAACGCACCTGCAGCATTCATGGATCTGATGCATAGGGTGTTCATTGAGTACCTAGACCGCTTTGTTGTTGTTTTTGTTGATGATATTCTGGTCTACTCGGCTTCTGAAGAGGAGCACGAGGAGCACCTGAGGATCGTGCTAGAGACCCTGCGGAGTCACCGTCTTTACGCCAAGTTTGACAAGTGCGAATTTTGGCTGAGCGAGGTGCACTTCCTCGGGCACGTGATCTTGGGTTCTGGTGTGGCGGTGGATCCGGCCAAGGTTGAGGCAGTGTTGTCGCGGGAGCAGTCCACATCAGTTGCAGAGGTCCACAGTTTTCTGGGTCTGGCAAGTTACTACCGGAGGTTCATTCAGGATTTCGCCAAGATTGCAGCACCATTGACTCAGTTGACGAGGCAGGACACCAGGTTTGTTTGGTCAGAGGACTGTGAGCAGAGTTTCTTAGAGCTGAAGATGAGGTTGACTTCAGTGCCAGTGTTGGTCTTGCCGTCGGGCACCGGTGGGTTCGTGGTTTACACCGATGCGTCGATGTCAGGTTTGGGTACCGTGCTGATGCAGCATGGTGGGGTCGTTGCCTATGCTTCTCGGCAGCTCAAGAAGCATGAGGAGAACTATCCCACCCACGACTTGGAGCTAGCAGCAGTGGTATACGCTCTCAAGTTGTGGAGGCACTACCTGTATGGCGAGGCTTTCAGATCTTCACCGATCACCAGAGTTTGCAGTATATCTTCACCGAGAGGGATCTGAACTCAAGGCAGCGCAGGTGGATGGAGTATTTGAAGGACTACGACCTAACCCTTTCCTATCATCTTGGAAGGGCTAACGTTGTAGCCGATGCGTTGAGTAGGCGCGTGCGCTTGAGTTCGCTGATGATCAGAGAGTGGAGGCTGTTCGAGCAGCTGTCCCAGGGAGTGTTCGTTCCGTCGAGGACCAGAGACCGTGCAGTGGTGAGCAGTTTGTCAGTCAGGCCGTTGGTGTTCCGGCAGGTGTTTCAGGCCCAGCAGGCAGACCCTCAGTTGGCAGACATTTTGCAGATGCCAGATGTGGAGCTCGTCGAGGACAGCGAGGTCAGATTCAGAGGCCGCTTGTACGTTCCAGAGGAGGTACGTCAGGCAGTTTTGTCAGAGGCTCACAGGTCGAGGTATGTTGTTCATCCTGGCTCCACCAAGATGTACCATTGCTTGAGGAGGTCCTTCTGATGGCCAGGGATGAAGAGGGGCGTGGCAGAGTTTGTTGCCCGGTGCCTTACCTGTCAACAGGTGAAGGCCGAGCATCAGCGTCCTGGTGGTGAGTTGCAGCCGTTGCCCATTCCCGAGTGGAAGTGGGACGACATCACCATGGACTTTGTGGTTGGTTTGCCCCGTACCCCACAGAGGCATGATGGTATTTGGGTGATTGTGGATCGTTTGACCAAGGCAGCGCACTTTCTTCCGATCAGGATGTCGTGGTCAGTGGACAGGTTAGCCAGGCTGTACGTGGACAGAGTTTTTTTGTTGCACGGGATCCCAGTTTCAGTCGTTTCCGACAGAGATCCGAGGTTCACGTCAGGGTTTTGGCGCAGTCTTCAGAGAGCACTGGGTACAGAGTTGAGGTTCAGCACAGCGTACCACCCGTAGACAGACGGTCAGTCAGAGCGGACCATTCAGACATTGGAGGATATGCTGAGAGCGTGCTGTTTAGACTAGAGCGGCACTTGGGAGTCTCACCTTCCGATGGTAGAGTTCGCATATAACAACAGTTATCACTCGAGCATCGGAATGGCGCCATACGAGGCCTTGTACGGTCGCCCGTGCAGGACTCCGCTTCACTGGTTCGAGGTTGGTGAGAGGCAGCTTTTGGGGCCAGAGTTAGTGTAGCAGTGTGCAGAGACAGTCAGTTTGGTCAGGCAGAGGCTTCGGGCAGCACAGAGCAGGCAGAAGAGTTATGTGGATGTCCGCAGGAGACCGCTAGAGTTCAGCGTCGGTGACCTGGTCTTCCTGCGGGTCTCGCCGACCAAAGGGGTCATGAGGTTTGGTAAGAGGGGAAAGCTCAGTCCCAGATATATTGGGCCCTCCCCATTTCTGAGAGGGTCGGCGAGGTGGCGTACAGGCTGAGTCTTCCGACAGAGCTAGCAGGTGTGCACAGCATTTTCCACATTTCGCAGCTCAGGAGGTACGTTGCAGACTCTTCGCACGTGTTGGACTACTCGCAGCTAGAGGTAGCGCCAGATTTGTCAGTGCCAAAGTACACAGTTAGTGTTGTCGACCGCAGAGTTCAGCAGTTGCGCAGGAAGCAGATTCCGCTGGTTAAGGTCGTTTGGCAGAACCGTGTCAGTGGCGAGGCCACCTGGGAGCATGAGGATGAGATGCAGGAGCAGTTTCCTTACTTGTTTGATTGATCGGTATGTGGTGATCTCCCCTTTTGTCGTCTTTCGGGTTGAGACTGAGTTGTTTTCATTTCGACGACGAAATGTCTTAAGGAGGGAGGGTTGTAACGCCCCGGCCACCTTTGGCCCTTGGCCCGGTCCTTTGGGTCGCGGCAGGGCGACTGTCGCGACGTGGTTCCGATCGCGTTGATGTCTGGTTCTGCTTGTGATTGCGACAGGGGGTATGTCGCCTTCTTGAAGGCGACATAACCACTGTCGCCTTCTGGTTTGATGGGTAGCGACATGGGATATGTCGCCTTCTTGAAGGCGACATGGCCTATGTCGCCTTCCCATCGCGTCGCCCCAGACGCAGTCTGACAGACATGACAGGCGTCCTTTGTGTCAGTACGGCTCTGGCGGTGTTGGGTGAACGCGACAAGATGGCTGTCGCCTTCACTTTTTTGAATTTCGAGATTTGACCGTTGTCAGTGGGTTGCGACAGGGGTATGTCGCCTTCTTGAAGACGACATACCCACTGTCACCTTCTGGTTTGATGGATGGCGACATGGGGGTATGTCGCCTTCTCAGCACCGCGGGCTTAAAGCCCGGGCGCCCGAGCCCTTCCCCCTCTCTCGTGCCTCTCCTTTCCCCCTCTCTTTCTCTCGCCCTCTCGGAGTTTTCCGGCGGTTTTGGGGTGCCTCCCCCGTGTTGAGGAGGGTGTCGCTCCGTTCGTGCAGGGGTCGTGTTCGTGCCGTGCGGTGCGAGGAGGAGACGTTTCTACCTACGAGAAGGCCCCAACGGGTGCGTTCTTCGCGTGGAGGTAGGGACACCCGACTCCTTCGCCCTAAGCATGATCCCCTCCCCGTCTAGACCGTGGTTCTCGTGTGATTGGGGTTTGGGGAGTGTGAGAACTCCATGCTCGTGTGAGTGAGGTTTTCCTCCGAGCGTAGAAACCATGTTCTTGGGGTGTTCGAGGGTGGTTTGTGTGTTTAATGGCTTTCTAGCATGATAAGCATGCTCCCCTCCCTCGCCGTGTAGTGTTTCTCCCGTTTCGGGGAGGTTCCCGGAGAGAGTGCTCCCGGAACCCCCGTCTGGCCTGAAGGCAACATAGGCCATGTCGCTACCTGACTGGTAAGGCGACACCTTAGGTGTTGCAACCAGGGTTGCGACAGGGCCTATGTCGCATTCAGGATGCGACAGGGCCTATGTCGCATTGAGAAGGCGACAGGGCCTATGTCGCCTTCTCAGTCCAGAGGCAGTTTGTGCTTCCGCCGCTTCCGTTTTCACTTTACTGTACCCGTGGCACCTGTGCTAGTTCCCTAGTACGGTCTCACACTAGTCGTTCGCTCGGTGCGCGGCACTTGAGGGCTTGTCCCGTGCGAGAGGTTGTTACCGTTACCTGGGACCCCCGTCCTCGGGAGCCTGTTGAGGGAGTACTCTGGGCTACGAGTGTGCTCGAGTTGGCAGCCACCAGGCGGACTCTGGAGCTGAGGGGGAAACGGTGGTTAGGACAGTGGCGTGTGAGTCGCTTGCAGAGCTCTCGTAGTTGGTCTGGGACGCCGAGGACAGTTTGGAGTTCTACCCGACGAAGGCCAGCCAATCCTTCTTCTCACTGCCTCGCTCCTTACGGCCCTGGAACCGTTTGGAGATGTCAGGCGTGGGACCGTAGTCCGGCCAGACTACGGCGGTTACTATTGTTGTACTTGTGTCCTACCTCGCTCTGACGAGACGCGAGGGTCAGGACCTAGGTCAAGGATAAGACGTCTGAGGACGCACCTGACCGTCTGACTAGTGGTGTTGTTCCCGTAGCTAGTGTTCCTTGTCCAGGCGGAGTTCCCTCCGTCTGTGTTTTACTAGCCGTGTGGTGGTCACGACGAGCAGTCGTACGGAGTTTCCGACCGAGAGTACTTTCCGTACCGTGTTAGCTTTAGCTTCGCTTCCGCACTTCCTTTTGTAGGTAGAAAGATATCAACTGCCGTCTTTCCTTTATTAATAGTTATATATGTTCCTCTGCCTGTTTAGAGCCAGTAGGAGATCGGTAGTCCCTACTGAGCTTCTGTTGTGAAGCTCATCCCTCTGTTTTCCAGGTGAGTCTTCCCAGCAGCGGCAGGGCGCGCGTCGGGTGGAGGAGACGGGGCGGTAGTCTTGGTCCCCGTAGCTAGCAGTGGTCCCCCCTCTCAGTGTACGTCACCCTCGGGGTATGCCCCTAAGGGACTTGTCTCTCCCCTTTCCTTACTTGTACTAGCATGCCTGCGTTGGGACTGTACTTAGAGCGGTACACAGCGGTCTCACTTTACTTTCCTGTTTCCGCTTGTACGCTTCTAGCTTAGCAGTTGACATTTACTTCCTTTACATATCCTATCAGACGCGTGTTATAGCCCTTCCGGGTCCCCCTGGTCCGTGGGCGGCGACCGCAAAAATCGGGTCCTCGGCGTGGGCCGAGGGTCGGGTTCTCGGGTCGTTACAAGCAGTAAAATGGAATTTGAGATACCTGAAAGGCACTTCAAGTAAATGTCTTTGTTTCAGAAAAAGTGGTCATTTTAAAAGGTTTTGTTGATGCAGATCTTGGTGGTTATCTGGACACAAGAAGAAGCACCACTGGTTATGTGTACACCTTGGGTGGGACTACAGTGAGCTGGGTTTCACAACATCAAAAAGTTGTTGCTCTTTCAACCACAGAAGCAGAGTATGTTGTTGTCTCCGAAGCTAGCTAGGAGATGGTTTGGCTGAAAATTTTTCTGAAGGAATTGGGAAAGAAACAAAACAATAGTGTGCTGTTTTGTGACAGTCAAAGTGCAATTCACCTTGCCAAGAACCCTGTCTTCCATGCAAGGACGAAGCACATATAGCTGAAGTATCATTTTATTCGTGGGTTGATTGAAGATGATACACCTTTTGCTTGAGAAGATACAAGGGACAGAAAATCCTGCAGACATGTTAACCAAGGTAGTCACAAGAGAGAAACTGAAGCTATGCCAAGCTTCAATTGGTCTCCATGAATGATTCATGGAGGGGATGCCACAGCCAGCTTTTCTTTTGCTGCATTGAGGTGGATTAAGACTTTGAGATGCCTGTTATTGTTTGGAGTTCAGACTCCAAGTGGGAGATTGTTAGAGTGTGGAGCCTGAACTCTCAAGTGGATCTGCACAGGGGGTTTGGCCTACAGAAGTGAATGAGTAGAAGACTTCAAGGAAGTCAACTTCAGCAGTCGACTTCAGTATTCGACTGCAGCAGTCGAAGTCAGCAGTCGAATTTAGCATTCGACTGTAGCAGTCGAATTTAGCATTTGACTTCAGCATTCGACTACAACATTCGACTTCAGCAGTGGGAGTCAGCAAACGACTTGCGTGAATCTGAGGTAGGGGCAATTTTGTCCTTGTAAATCTCGATTATGGTGCCCTAACCTCCCAGTATATATATAGTAGGGCAGTCTCTCCTTGTATGTGTTGGATGATTGTTCCTGACGTATAGTATTGGAACTGCTGGTGTGGCCGTGGACGTAGGAAGGCCTTGCATCTGAATCACGTAAAAAATCTGGTGTTCTTTTGTTTCTCTTCTCCCTTCTTATATCTTCTCTCCGATCTCTACGTGTGAGTTGTGCGACAGAGGGCTACTGATCGGGGGGATGATTCCCCAACACATCTCTTCTCCTACTCCATTTCCTTCACAATCCTCTTCATCCCCTATCTCTACCACTCACATTCCTCCTCCTCCTCCTTTCGTTGTGGCTCCTCTAGCCTCCTCAGCAGCTGGAGCCTCCTCATCCTCTGGTCCCTCTTCTTCTGGACCAGTTGTTATACCTCCCTCCACTTCTCATTCCTTTCTTCATCCCTCTACTCCTCCCTCCTTCATTACTATTATTCCGGAGAGTGCTCAGATTGATGCCCCCTATCTTAAGGACATCAAGGATGAGTTTGAAGAAGTTATTCTCTGATCTGTATTGAAGTTTGGAACTCATGTTCATAGGACAGGCTCTTCTAGCCCTACTCCTAAGAAAAGAAAAATAACCTCCACTTCCTCTATCTCTTCTAATCCTTGTTATCCACCCCTGTGGTTTTCTCTAAAAGTGGACAACAAAAATAAACCACTATATAGATAATTCCTTCAGAAAGTTGTTTTTGCTACCATCATAAACCTACCTCATCTCAACCTTATCGATCATCTTAATGTCATTTTGCCTTATACTTCTCTATCTAAATCTGAAAAATAAAAAATCTTCTCTCAAGTCGAAGCCAAAACTGAAGAGCAGTGGGCTCGAAGTCATAAAGCTTTACACAATAATTTTCTTCTTGCCCGATCAGCCAGGTTCCCTCCCCGAGGTCATTCATTGACTTTATCAGAGTGGTTCCAGATCCTTCACAAGGACACCGGGGCTCCTTTAATTCAGAAAGAAATCAAAATAATCAGGCACTATCAGATATTCAATAACTACAGATATCTTAATCATCTTCCTGAGGTTTAGCTTGGTCAGTTCAAGCAGGCTATTAGAGATCTTGGGTCAGTTGAAGCTCACACTGAAGCTATCCAGGTTGACTTTGCCACCCTCCAGTTGCCTAATATTGTTCTTCTTCCCCCACTTCATTCTCTGGTCATGGATTCAGCTGTTGGCTCAATTATTTTTGAGCGTTTTGCCAGAGTCACGGGAAGAATCATAGTGTAGAAGGGTCATCTGGTTGCCTTTCAAAGATTTTTGTTTAGAGAGTATCACCAGGGCCATGTCAATGCTGATGTCCTTGCCCCTCTCTTGTCTGAGTGTGAAGACTATCTCCTTCAGATTGGGCCAGATTCTATCCCCTATCTGCTCAGGAACTTACTGATCTGAATGTCTCTCATGCCAGGGAAAATAAACCTCTAGTTTCAACTGCTGAATTTCTAGACATGAACTCCATTCACCTTGTTAATGATCCCTTTTAATCATGGGTTGAAAGATATAAGCTCTATGTAGCCATGTGCCTAGAACTGAAGCAGAAGAAACTCTTCTACCCAATCTCTATTGATCAGTTTCTCTCTTGTGCCAGTTTTGGAAAAGTCAGTTTGTAAAAACATTCCTTTGACAGAAATCGCTATGCTGACTTCTTGGAAGAACAACGACTTCTTCATCATCAGAGAATGGCTCCCACCATGGGACCTTTTTATTCTGTTGCTTGTGGAGTATTTCGTCTTTATTTTGAAGAGCAGGAATCTAAGGCTGGAAATCATTTCCCATTATGCCTCTCTTTTGTTTCCTGCCTTCTACCTCTCTGTACCTCCTCCAGAGTAATTCAATATACTCTCCTTTGTCCTTTCTCCTTTTCTTTGTCTCATAGTATATCTTTTTGCTTAATGCCAAAAAGGGGGAAAAATACAGTACTTCTGAAATACATCTCTCATGATATTTTATTCCGTAATTTATTTAGATTTATTTCAGAACATCTTTTGTTAATGCTATGTTTTGTCATCACCAAAAAGGGGGAGATTGATGATCAGATTATCCCCAATGTAATTTAAATAAATTACATATCTATTTTGGTGATTAACAAAACTGTGATAAAGTTTACTCTAACATAATTTCTATGAGATTTGAGCACAAGAAATAAATCAAGGAAATACAAGCAAAATCAGTAAGTATTTATCATCCTATAGCATTTACAGTTCAAAGCATGAAATATTTTAAGTACACATCGACTTTCTAGTTGTTGCAACGATTTCCTTAGAATCATAACAATTTCCTCATCCACATCGATTTTTGGTTCTATAACGATTTCATAAGTCATCGCTATTCTATTGAAGTCTATTTTCATAACGATTTGCTCTCATAACGATTTGTTAAGTGAGCATAACGACTATGGCATCATAACGATTCAATAAGTCAACAGAGCAACTTTGTGCCCTAACGATTTGATGATCATATCGATTTCGATCTCAGAACGATTCGCTAAGTGATCGCATCGATTTCAATCTCAAAACAATTCGCTAAGTGATCGCATCGATTTCTATCTCAGAATGATTCGCCAAGTGTGTGAATTGATTTTGAGCTCATAACGATTTGGTCGTCGCATCATTTTCTTAAATGAGAACAACAATTTGCTCTCACAACGACTTGGTTCATAACGATTTGATAAGTAAGAACAACGATTCCCTCTTACATTGATTTGGTCTTTATAACGATTCGTTAAGTCTCATATCGATTTGATCTTTTCAATAAGTTACACAACGACTTGGTCACTGTAACGATTCGATACGTTACAAACAACGACTTGGTCGCCGTAACGATTCGATACAGCAAACAACGATTTGCTCACTACATTGACTCAATAAGTGAAACAACGACTTGCTTATAATGATTTGTTCACAACGATTCGTTTACAACGATTTGATTATAACGACTTGTTCATAACGATTTGCTTATACTATCATAACGATTTGTCTCTACAACGATTTGGTTATGATTTGTATATGCATCGATTTGTTTATTAGTGTGCAACGATTCGCATATGATAACGACTCATTTGCACAAAGATTTCATAAGACATGCTCAGAACGATTTTATGGTTCATAATGACTTGATATTTTAGATAGGTTGAAAGTCAAAGTCTTCGCACATATCTCTATGACATCCATTCATTTATTATGACTGAACGTATCACTGTAATGCATGCATAGACATCTTCTACTCTCTTGCTTATACTGGAAACATCCTTTTAGATAAGCAAAATGGCATTTCCATTTTGATGTATATTTCGTCTAACGTTGACTGACAACAAGAGACAACATAGCTGTCCGTGTTTTAGCATTTAATGTGTGTAGATCTCTGACAAGCACACCTCAATACAACGTTGGACAAATGGAATAGAAAAGGACATCGAGGAAGATCTTCTCTTTGCATGGTACGTAAAGATCTGTTGAAGACCATACAGTCTAATGTACACCAACACTTAGAGACAACAGATACTTCAACGTTCAATTTTCAAATGGAAGACACATATAGAAGCCTATTGCTCCAGAACCAGACATAGCTTACAACAATCTTTTAAAAACCTTATGCGAGCATCTGAAAGAGCAAAGCTTCACTCTTTTTGCTTTGTCTAGCTCTTAGCTCTCTGCATTCTTGGTGTTAGCCTTGAGAGCTTTTGTGTACTGAGAGTGCTCCTCATTGTAAAACCTTTCCTCTCAGTCTTAGCTTCAGATTGAGCATTGTTCTATAATCTTGATCTAGGGGCTTGTCTTCTTGAACATATTCTTGTGTTTGTTTCCCCTTCGTGTTCAAGGAAGACCTGGGAATTCCAGGGTGTTTGTTTCCCTTCGTGTTGAAGAAAGACCTGGTGGGATCCAGGGTGTTGTATTTCCTCTTCAGGTTGTGAAGAGAAGACCAGCTGCGGCTGGGTGTGTAAGTGTCCTTGAGGGGGATTGTACCCTTGGATAGTAGAATCCTAAGTGCTTACTCAGGGACTGGATGTAGGACTCGTGTGGAGAGGAGGTCTGAACCAGGATAAACCTTGTGCAGTGTGTGTATGCTTGCCTGTGTTTTGCTGTTTATCTTTTCACTAACGCTAACTGTTATCAAAGTGTGTTTTGTGTGAACGTTTTGTGGACAGGTTTAAGTATTCAAATTTTAATAATCCCATTCACCCCCCCTCTAGGATTGCTAGCTGGGCAACAACTCTTTGTTTCCATTCAGTGAAATTTTTCCCAGTCAAATAAGGCACTTGGCCTGTGAAAGGTGCAAAGAGTAGAGAAGCAGCTGAAACACAAATTACATGCTCACATGAATATGGCTATTATAACTGAAGCAAGTTATGAGGCATAAAAATTAAAATTCTAGCAGACAACTTGCTGTTAAAACTATTACAATGCACAATTTGATATCAAGAAAATTGTACTTTTGGGTACTAAAATTTTCAAGAGTCTCCGTGCACACAATAATATTCTATCCTACTTATGTCACGGACATGAAGTACTCCTTTGGGATTTAAACTCCACTTCAAAGCCATAAGCACAAAACACAATGTTATCACATAATATGACATCATTAACCTTTAAAGAGATACTCTATCATTCTCTATGCATAAGGCCACTTTGGTGGTCAACTTATACACTTTGAATAATAAAATGTCTCTTCCATAAAACGATGTCAACATGCATGCTTACACTATATGCTGTTACCTATCTTAAGGGGCTCAAATTTATCATTCCTCATGCTTAGTGCCACTTTGGTGATCTACCTAAACACTTGGATATGAAAAATTATCCTCCAAATATCACAACAAAACCTTAAATGTAAGCAAGGGCATATACACAGAATTATTGCAATCTGAAAATTAGAGACATAAATACATGCAAATAACTAAAATGGAGGTCACATAGCACAAAAATATCTCTCATGTTACTGCAATAATTAAAAGTGCATAATATTTTTTAAATAGGCTAAACATCCATCAAATGGGGCATGACACATGAGTTATAGCCTTCTGTTGCACAAATACCCATGCTATTTGCATAAATATCCACTGTATTGCAAACATATCTTTTCAGTTTTATTCCTGTATCCTAACTGTTTGCAGAACTATCCCTATGTCCTTTAATAGCCATTAATGGGCCTAGAATAGTCCAAAAGGATTTAATGGATCCTGATAAGAGTAACCAATAACGAATATTAAAAGATAGGAACAAAATAACCTTTAGTAAACTGTTTTAAGTCTTATCGATACAGATAAAATAAAAGATATCCTGGGTATAAGTGCAAATCGGATTCGGATCCTTAATGGTATCCGAATTTGGATCTTAAATGGATCCATAACAGACCCAATAGCCAAAACCGAACCAATTATCCAATATCCAAACTTAAAGCTCCAAAAACTCGGATCCAATAAGAATAGGATCCATAAACTTTAAGCACATGGTATAAATGCAAATAACTAAAATGTTGGGGGCAAAAGGGTCAAAGACCCATCTTCTTCGTCACCCCAAGACCCTCCTCGTAACCTCCCAACAACAACTATTCGGAGGGGAGGAACCGTCGCGGCAGTTGGGGAAGGGACACCAACAGCGGTCGGACCCCCACCGGCCGGAGATGACGCCGGCGGCGTCATCCGGTAGGGATCCCAGCGCAACACGCATGTGGTTAAATTCTCATGAACAGGAAATGATCCCAGCTCAGCGCGCACTGAATTTTTATGTTATACATCATGATAAATTGAATTTTGAATAATATGGGAATTTATGATTAAATTTTCTGCATTTGCATTTTGGATCAGAAAAATGTGAAAATTTTTGTGTGGGGTCCTAAACCCGAAATTAGCATGTGGTTAAATTCTCAGGTCATTTGGACAACTATATCATGCAATATGAATTTTCCATGCAAAAATAGGTAATTAATGCATGCCTTGGTGAAATGATTTAAATTCTGTGTAACCCAACCTGATTGTGAAGCTTCCTGAATGATAATTTCTGTCATCTGTAGTGGCATGATTAGGAAAACAGAGTCATGTTGGGAGTGAAAGAATAAATGAGATATGAGCGTCATGTGTAAAATGTGTGTAAAAATCGATATGTGTAATGTGTAAACCTGTGCCAAGTGTGATACTGCTTCCATAGAGGGCTGTGGAACCGTACCATGGAAAAGTCCCCATGGGAAGGTTCAATTTGTTGTGATCCTAAGGGCATTAGGATGAAATTCTGGAGGTGGACAAGTACCACTGGTTAAGGTAGAGACTTGTTCTCACCGGTCTGCACAGTCCAAGAGTCGTCACTGTATGCCTAGGTGACGTCTATGTGTATGTGATGTGATGTGTCGTTCTTATGGTGGTTTGGACTATGTGTCACGGCACTAAAGTGTAAAATAGAATGTGATTGTGATCATGTGCAAATTGTGTAGTGTGAACAATGTGTAAATGTGAATGTGTAATGTGCAATGTTAAAAAGTGAAGTATGTGAATTAGAAATTGTGTAAAAATTGTGAAACCAAAATGTGAGGATCTGAAATTGAAATCCATGGAATGATGATATGAAATCATGTTAGAACAGAAACATAATGTGGTTATGATTTTGTGCTATATGTGTACAATGCGTAGAATCCATGCTAGGGACATCCTTACTTATGTGTAAACCATTCCATGTGTGTATGCCCTCACGTTGTGGTTTGAATGAGAACATAGCTTTCATGTGTTAGATTGTAAAGTGTCAACCACATCAAAACAGAAAGCTTAAAGCATGTGAAATGGTTATGTGCATGTATACGAATGAGTAGTGACCATGTTAGCAATGTTTTCTTCATGTATGTAAGCTAGTCATGCTAGATTACTCTCATGTTTTAGTTTAATGAAGTAGAACTTTCATGTGTAGGAATGATTGAGAGCCTTTGATAGGAGATTTTGATTTAGAAAATCTGAAAGCATGAATCATGTGTTCATTAGTAGAATTTCCAAGATAAGGTTGTTAATTTCAATGTCACGCATGCTATATGTTGTGTCTTGTAAATGTGTATGTAAAACCTGCTATGATATGTACATGTATGGTATGTGTAGAGTTTTTTTGCTGAGTCTTTTAGACTCATTACTTGCTTCGGCGTACAGGTGTAGTAGGTGACACACCTTTGGAGAGACCGTGGAAAGCGACTCCGAGCGCGGGGAGTAGCTAGTTTGGTGGAGCTTAGTTGTGGCATTTTGGCATTTTGATGTATGTAATTGCAACATGGTACTAGCATTATCATGGAAAAATGTTTAAGTGTGGAAAATTATGTATTTGATTTTCAGCAATTTAATTATGTGGACTTTTAGTTCTTTAAATGTTATCGAATCATGTAAGTTAAATGTGGATGATGAATGAAATGAAGACATAGGTTCTTTTACTTCCGCTACTCTGTTCTTATATTCACGTGTATCTCAACTGAATGTTATTGTTGGGTAAATGTCCCACTGTGGCAACGTTCACTATACCGACGTGGGTTGGTATAACTGTACCAGTATAATGAGGGTCGCTATTAGAGATTGGTATTAGAGCGACCGGTTGAGATTGCACATGAATATATATACATGTCTTCATCCCCATTGCATGCTAAGTATGTCCACATGTGTAGAAAACACTAATAAGAAGTGGAAATGAGATAAGAAAAGGGTTAGAAAACTTAGTAACCTAGCTAATGGTGGCTGAAATTTATTACAGCCATGGCTTCGAGAGGTAGGCGTGGCGGAGCGCCGGCCCGTGAGGACGAGCCGAGACGTGACGAGCGGGCAGAGCAGCAGGCCCCGGCACCGCAAGGTCCTGTACTTCCCCCACCGCCGCCTGTGGATTATGGAGTATTCATGCAAGGTCTGGTGCAAGCCATGCAGATGCAGGCTCATACTCAGGCAGCACTCCAGGCACAGTTGGAGGCTCAGGTTAGACTAATAAAATGATTATAGTCTGTTTATTTGCTTATGCGATATTATGTTGATTGTGTATTGCTTGCTATGTACTGTAGCAGGATCAAGTACCAGCTCAGGACCATGGTGGACCTTCTACCATGGAAAGATTCAAGAGGATGCTGCCACCCTCTTTTAAGGGGGAGAGCTATCCATTGTTGGCAGAAAGCTGGATGAGGGAGATAGAAAAGATCTTCCTAGCCATCAGGTGTGCAGATGAGGATAGGTCACATTAGCCACCTACATGTTACAGGTATTCTTTAGTTTATATGCTTGTATGTTTTGTTAAGTTAGATTTGTTTAGATGGTGCTTATGAACGATGTTACTGCAGAAAGAGCTGATGTATGGTGGGCTTCATTACTGCGTACCCGGTTTGAGGATGGAGCTATTGATGTTGCTTGGGACGAGTTCGTGAGGCTCTTTCGTGCCAAGTTCATCCCCGAGCATGTTAAGATCGGATGGAGCAAGAATCCTATCTTTGACTCAAGCTCCATGACCGTGCTGGAATATGAGGCAAGATTTTCTGAACTCTCTAAATATGCCCTCATATCGTGACAGACGAGCGCAGGAAGTAAAGAAATTCGTGATGGGCCTGAAGCCATCACTGAGGACGAGGCTCGTGGCGTTTGACCACCGCACTTTGGACGAGGCCCTCAGCGCTGCTTGTAGGCAGGAGGGTGAGATGGAGCTATCTTGAAGAGAAGAAGGCTTCGCAAAAGAGACCTGCAGCCACGTTCCAGCGGCAGGACAAGAAGAAAGCGGTGTACCCGACCCAGCAGCGATCAGTGGTAGTCGGTAGTTCTCAGGTACCTTCTGTACGTTCCCCTGGTATGAAGAAAGAGTGTCCCCACTGTGGGAAGACACATGGTGGTACCGAGTGTTGGATGATTACGGGAAAGTGCTTGAAGTGCGGAAGCAGCGACCACAAGATCAAGGATTGTCCGAGACTTCAGCAGGGAGCCCCAGCAGTGGTAGCGGCAGCAGCGCCAGCTACAGGAAGACCAGGAAGCTCGAGCCCCCTCGAGTGTTTGCTTTAGCTCGTGAGGACGCCGAGCAGGCGGAGCATGTCACCGAAGGTACGGTTTTACTTTTAGGTGTGCACGCTGGGGTTTGTTTGATACGGGTGCTACTCACTCATTCATTTCCGAGCTGTTCGCTAGGCAGTTAGCCCTAGAGTCAGGTGTAGAGTCTGGGATTTAGAGGTCCCTTTGACTGTGCACACCTCTGCGGGTACGGTATCGACTAGGAAGTGCATTCCGTCTTACCTGTGTGCATTGAGGATAGAGTCCTAGATGGGTGTTTCTTCTGCTAAGATGAAGGACTATGATGCTATTCTTGGTCTGGATTGGCTAGAGGAGCACTATGCGTTAGTGGATTGTCGTTGGAAGAGAATTTTTTTCCGCATTCCTGGTGAGGACGAGTTCTCTCATCCCTTGCCAGGAACTTGGCGGGAAAGTTAGTCATCTCTGCCATGAGGCGATGCGCATGGTAAACAAGGTTTGACGCTTTTCTTGCCAGCGTGGTGTTAGTACCATAGGCTGATGAGTCACCTACTCTTGCAGAGATTGAGGTAGTGCAGGATTTTCTAGATGTCTTTCCTGATGACTTGTCTGGATTGCCACCGGATAGAGAGATAGAGTTTACCATAGAGTTGCTTCTGGGCACCTCTCCTATCTCGAAGGCTCCATATCGGATGGCACCTGCGGAGTTAGCCGAGTTGAGGAGGCAATTGCAAGAGTTGCTTGATAAGGGATTTATTCACCCTAGTGTTTCCCCTTGGGGCGCACCTATATTATTCGTCAAGAAGAAAGACGGGTCACTTAGGTTATGTATTGACTACAAAAAGTTGAACCAAGTGACTGTGAAGAACAGGTATCCCTTACCTCGTATTGATGATTTGTTTGACCAATTGCGAGATGCATCAGTCTTTTCTAAGATTGATTTGCGATCTGGTTATCATCAGTTGAGGATTCGGAGTGAGGATGTGTCCAAGACGGCGTTTAGAACCCGTTATGGACATTATGAGTTTTTGGTACTTCCTTTCGGATTGACCAATGCCCCTGCAGCATTCATGGATCTCATGAACAGGGTGTTTAGGCCGTATTTAGATAGCTTTGTCGTAGTGTTTATTGATGATGTGCTGGTCTACTCTCCGGACAAGGCCACACACCGTCAGCATTTGAGGGTAGTGTTAGAGGTTCTTCGTGAGCACAAGCTGTATGCTAAGTTCAGCAAGTGCGATTTTTGGTTGCGCGAGGTTCATTTCCTCGGGCATGTTATCTCCGGTGCTGGTGTAGTAGTGGATCCAGCAAAGGTTCAGGCAGTTACGGATTTGGAGATTCCCAAGACCCCTTCGATGATTCGTAGTTTTATTGGTTAGCTGGTTACTATCGACGATTTATCGAGGTATTTTCATCCATCGCCGCTCCATTGACTCAGCTTACCAGAAAGGGAGTGAAGTTTGTTTGGTCCGAGAAGTGTGAGAGTAGTTTTCAATTGTTGAAGACTAAGCTCACGACAGCTCCGGTGTTAGTCTTACCGAGCGGTGTAGAGGGTTGCTATCTACACAAATGCGTCTCGGATTGGTTTAGGCTGTGTGCTAATGCAGCAGGAAAGGGTAGTGGCTTATGCTTCTCGTCAGTTGAAGGAGCATGAGAGGAACTATCCGACTCATGACTTGGAGCTCGCAGCAGTGGTTCATGCACTAAAGATCTGGAGACACTATCTTTATGGTGTCAGATTCGATGTGTTTACAGACCACAAGAGCTTGAAGTATCTTTTCTCCCAAAAGGAACTAAACCTGAGGCAGAGGAGATGGATTGAGTTCTTGAAGGACTATGACTTCGACCTTCAGTATCACCCTGGGAAGGCGAATGTCGTAGCGGATGCTCTGAGTAGAAAGAGGCCATCTCTCCAGCAGGATTGAAAGATGTTGGAAGATGCGGCTTGCGCGTTGACTGAGTTAGAGCCATCACTATGCCAGGCTTTTTAGCTCAGTTATCTCTTAGGTCCTCGGTTTTGGATGAGGTGATCGAGCAACAGAAAGCCGACCCTAGACTCTTAGAGTTAGTGGGCAAGGCAGGCATTGCTCGTGATGAGGACGGTGTGATTAGATTTCATCACCGTGTTTGTGTCCCTGATTTAGTAGATGTGTGAGCATGTGTTAGCGGAGGCTCATAGATCGCGATTCTCTATTCATCCGGGTAACACTAAGATGTACCAGGATTTGAAGAGATCCTTTTGGTGGTCTGGCATGAAGAGGGATGTAGCGGATTATGTGTCTAGGTGTTTGGTGTGTCAGCAAGTGAAGGCCGAGCGACAGCGACCATCCGACCTTATGCAAAGGATGGAGATCCCAGTGTGGAAGTGGGAAGCTGTCACTATGGACTTTGTTTCGGGTTTGCCTCGATCAAGAAGGGGCAATAACTCGATTTGGGTAGTTGTAGATAGATTCTCGAAGACTGCTCATTTCTTGCCTATGAAAAAGAAGCAGTCAGTAGAGAGTTTAGCTAGATTGTATGTTAGTAGTATCATTAGATTGCATGGTGTGCCGAAGTCGATCATTTCGGATCGAGATCCGAGATTTACTTCGAGGTTGTGGAAGGATCTTCAGGATGCTTTAGGTTCGGAGCTGAAGCTCAGTTCGGTGTTTCATCCCCAGACTGATGGACAGTCGGAGAGGACTATCCAGACGCTCGAGGATATGTTGGGAGCGTGTGTTTTGGATTGGAAGGATGATTGGGAGCATCATTTACCTCTAGTGGAGTTCGCATACAACAACAGCTTTCATGCGAGTATTGGTATGGCTCTATTTGAGGCGTTGTATGGTAGGCCTTGCAGATCTCCTTTGTGTTGGGAGGAGACCAGTGATAGGCAGCTGATCGGTCCGGAGTTAGTCCAGGAGACTTCGGATAAGGTCCAGCTTATCAGAAAGAGGCTTGTTGCGGCGCAAGATAGGCAAAAGAGCTACGCCGACAACAGGAGGAAGGATCTTGAGTTCAAGATGGGTGATCATGTCTTCTTGAAGATATCACCTACTCGAGGTGTCGTCAGGTTTGGCAGGCATGGTAAGCTGAGCCCTAGATTCATTGGCCCATATGAGATTCTCAGACGATTTGGCAGCGTGGCATATGAGCTAGCATTACCCCCAGCTTTGGCTAGTGTTCATCCCGTCTTCCACGTTTCGATGCTCAAGAAGTATGTCCGAGATCCGTCTCATGTGATTAGTCATGAGTCAATGGAGATTCAGCCAGATCAGTCGTATGTCGAGCAACCAGTAGCTATTCTTGGCCGGAAGGTTCAGCATCTCCGAAACAAGAGTATTGCGTCGGTGAAAGTTCTCTGGCGGAACTTCTCGCGAGAGGAGGCTACTTGGGAGCTTGAGGATGCGATGAAGAAGAAGTATCCCCTTTTGTTTGAGTAGCGTCGTTCTAACTTAGAGGACGAAGTTTCTTTTAAGGGGGAGAGGGTGTAAAGCCCTCGAATTTTGTTGCATTATTTTAATTTCGTGTAAATAATTTATGTTGTGTATGCATAGATGTACATATCTACGTATGTATTAACTATTTATACTTATGTATGCATGTGTATAAGTTAGTTGTAAATAATGTATGAATGGTATGATGGTAGTGTGTACATGATAACATATACATATGGCACATATATAGGTATAAGATGTGCATGGTTTCTGCATGTTTTTGAGTTTTGGCCGAAGGCCAGCTTGGCGTCAATATCAATGGACGTTTGTGTTGTGTAGGCGTCAACCATATGGACGCCAACACTAAGTCCAACGTCCAGCGATGTGGACGCTAATTTCTCTGACTTTCATGTGTTGCAGAGCCGGATTTTCGGGAGCAAGCTTGCTCACCCATTGGGGAGCTGTCCCCAACGGTCTGAAAGCCCTCTTGTCAAACCTGCGTGAAAGGAGAGCTTCCTCTCCTATTTACAAAGCCCTTTCTGTACCCTCATCCCTCTCTTGGCTCTCTTTGCAAGGGAGAAGAAGGAGAAGAAGAAACCCTAGAAAAATCTGTGAGAAAACCCCACCTTTGCAAGCTTGGATCCGACCTTCTGAAGCTTGTCCTGGCCATCTACACGACAAGGAGCTAGCTGAAGTGAATGAGGAGGCTTTCCCTACCTCATCTTGGAGGCATCTTCGTCCTAGAACATGTAGGAGAGCAATTGTGGAGCTTCTTGGGACTGCCCAAGGAGAGCTTCTCCGACCATTTAGATCTGTCTGGAGTATTTTCTAGAGGCAAGTAACCTACCCCTATCGTCCATGTAGATGTCAAGTAGGGTTTTATCATTTTTATGTATTTTTCCTCGTGTCCTAGATCCCCCATTCTTCTTGTTATTTGAAGTTCGGTCTGTGTTTCTGCACAGACAGGAACTTGGCATCAATGCCCTTGACGCCGAGATCCCTAATGTGCGTCCAGCGATCTTGTCGTCCACTCCTGGAACGGCCAGAGACCGCCGTTAAGTTCTCCAAGACAGAACAGTGAGCTATTCTTCCTGATATATTTGATTAATTTCGATGTGTTTTCGATGAGGATATATTGTAAACCTATTATGATATGTAATATGGATGTCTGAATGTGTGGTGAGATCTTTGTAATTTCTGTGATTTGGCATAAATGGTTTTATTGTGGAGAATGTATGCATGATGAGATCTAGACCATGTTCGTTACCGTTTGTGCAATTCATGTGGAATTAGATGCCCTAAATTTTGCTAAACCAAGAATGGGTGAATCAGTCCATGCTCTAAATTTTTGGGAATTTTCTCCATGTTCCTCTGATTTATTGAATTTTCTGAAATGGAATTAGAAAAAAACATGTGTAGGGTTGTAAAATCTCCAGTAAATTGTGTACTGTGAAATAAATTCGGGAAAATTCCTGTGGTATTGTGTATATTGAGTTCAGGGTTATGATTTGTTAAAACTGAATTTTTATGTTATACATCATGATAAATTGAATTTTGAATAATATGGGAATTTATGATTAAATTTTCTGCAATTGCATTTTGGATCAGAAAAATGTGAAAATTTTCATGTGGGGTCCTAAACCCGAAATTAGCATGTGGTTAGATTCTCAGGTCATTTGGACAACTATATCATGCAATATGAATTTTCCATGCAAAAATAGGTAATTAATACATGCCTTGGTGAAATGATTTAAATTCTGTGTAACCCAACCTGATTGTGAAGCTTCCTGAATGATAATTTCTGTCATCTGTAGTGGCATGATTAGGAAAACAGAGTCATGTTGGGAGTGAAAGAATAAATGAGATATGAGCGTCATGTGTAAAATGTGTGTAAAAACCGATATGTGTAATGTGTAAACCTGTGCCAAGTGTGATACTGCTTCCATAGAGGGCTGTGGAACCGTACCATGGAAAAGTCCCCATGGGAAGGTTCAATGTGTTGTGATCCTAAGGGCATTAGGATGAAATCCTGGAGGTGGACAAGTACCACTGGTTAGGGTGGAGACTTGTTCTCCCGGTCTGCGCAGTCCAAGAGTCGTCACTGTATTGCCTAGGTGACGTCTATGTGTATGTGATGTGATGTGTCCTTCTTATGGTGGTTTGGACTATGTGTCACAGCACTAAAGTGTAAATTGTGAATGTGATTATGATCATGTGCAAATTGTGTAGTGTGAACAATGTGTAAATGTGAATGTGTAAATGTGCAATGTGTAAAAAGTGAAGTATGTGAATTAAAAATTGTGTAAAAATGTGAAACCATAATGTGAGGATGTGAAATTGAAATTCATGATATGATGATCTGAAATCATGTTAGAACAGAAACATAAATGTGGTTATGATTTTGTGCTATATGTGTACAATGTGTAGAATCCATGCTAGGGACAATCCTTACTTATGTGTAAACCATTCCATGTGTGTATGCCCTCACGTTGTGGTTTGAATGAGAACATAGCTTTCATGTGTTAGATTGTAAAGTGTCAAACCACATCAAAACAGCAAGCTTAAAGCATGTGAAATGGTTATGTGCATGTATACGAATGAGTAGTAACCATGTTAGCAATGTTTTCTTTCATGTATGTAAGCTAGTCATGCTAGATTACTCTCATGTTTTAGTTTAATTGAAAGTAGAACTTTCATGTGTAGGAATGATTAGAGAGCATGTGATAGGAGATTTTGATTTAGAAAATCTGAAAGCATGAATCATGTGTTCATTAGTAGAATTTCCAAGATAAGGTTGTTAATTTCAATGTCACGCATGCTATATGTTGTGTATTGTAAATGTGTATGCAAACCTGCTATGATATGTACATGTATGGTATGTGTAGAGTTATTTGCTGAGTCTTTTAGACTCATTACTTGCTTCGGCGTACAGGTGTAGTAGGTGACACACCTTTGGAGGAGACCATGGAAAGCGACTCCGAGCGCGGGGAGTAGCTAGTTTGGTGGAGCTTAGTTGTGACATTTTGGCATTTTGATGTATGTAATTGCAACATGGTACTAGCATTATCATGGAAAAATGTTTAAGTGTGGACAATTATGTATTTGATTTTCAGCAATTTAATTATGTGGACTTTTAGTTCTTTAAATGTTATCGAATCATGTATGTTAAATGTGGATGATGAATGAAACGAAGACAGAGGTTCTTTTACTTCCGCTACTCTGTTCTTGTATTCATGTGTATCTCAGTTGAATGTTATTGTTGGGTAAATGTCTCATTGTGGCAACGTTCACTATACCGACGTGGGTTGGTATAACCGTACCGGTATAATGAGGGTCGCTACACTCCGTGCAGCCGCCTGCCCCCCCGTCGCCTGCGCAGCGCCTGCGGGAGGACCACTGCGCGCGGTGGGCTGCCCTCCGCGCTGTGCCCTGTGCGGCAGAATCGCACAGTGGTGGGCCAGCCGCCTCCCCTCCACGCACGGCGGCCGGTCTGCACGGCAATGAGCATCTCCCCCTCCAGGTGCTGGAGGAGACGACCGTAACCCCACGGGAGTCTCCCTGGTTTCCTCTCTCTATCTTCACTGGATGTCTTATCTGTCTATGGGAAAGACATACCATATATATAGAGAGGAGGGACCAGTTCAGGAAATGCCTTATTGGGCTCCCACCCATAACAGGAACCCATGGGCCACTTATAGGTTAGGCCCATAAAATACCCTTTTGACTAAACTGGAAGCGTGCATCCTTATGTGTAGCCCAAACCTGATAAGTGGACCACTTTAGTTGGGTCCGAATCTAACCACCCCCCCCCCCCCCCAATGTCATACAACAACAAGGAACTAGAAGATAAGTTTTCAGGAGTGATTTAAAGAGACATGTAAGTCTCCAAAATGATCATACAAGGCTCAAAAAAAAATGCCAGGCAGGTGCTAAAAAATAACTTGGGCTCCAAAATCCTTTGGTGAGCAAACAAACAATCATTTAATATTTTTATTTGATTAATCACAAGTCTTAGAACTCCCAATATCTTATAGCAATAAGGAATGAGAAGAAAAAAATATTAGGACAAGTAAATTAAGAAGACAATTTAGGTTCCAAAATGTTCAAGCAGAGCTCCAAAATGCTCTAGATAGGCATCATAAAAATAACTTGAGCTCCAAAATATTCTGGTGAGTAAACAAATAATTTTTATAGGCAACATGGGCTTAATTAAAGACTTATAAGCTACTTCTTTCTCTGCGGAAATAATCATCCTTATTTTCCTATGGTGTTCTATTAAGGCTATTTATTAGTGTTTTGTTGGTCAAAAGTCACAACAAACACTTCAGAAAAATGCACCTATTCTCAAACTCACTACAGATACATTCATATATCCTGTAATCAAATGTTTTCTACTAATCGGATGCCTTTTCTTGAACATCCATTACATGCACTCTTTGATACCCCTCATGAGTGTCACAACTACTTGTGCCATCTTCTAATTTCATTGATGGTGCCTAGGTCGAAGGAAAAATAGGCCTCTGCATATTCTGACATATGCTCCCATGAAGGGAGATTGTCTAGAAAATATAGACCATATGAATGGAGACGACAGGCCAAATCATCGCTTGTCCATACATCTATGATTGTGCTCCATAGTTAATCATAGGCGACACAACGGTTGGATGATGCACTTTGGGGCTCTCTGTAAACTCTTTGAGCTATTGCCTCCCTCCGTTTTGTTGGACATGTAGCTGCAATTGTCATGACATCAACTCGAGTGAGACCTTCCTAGCTGCAAATGTCGCAACGCCAACTCATGTAGAGCACCTGCGCCTTGCTTAAATGCAACACTAAAGACGGTGTATGCATAGGGAACAAAGGACATGATGGGAACTGTACAATTTTCCCTTTTTGTAAATTGACGGGCCTACATCATGATGGCGAAGCTTTTCTTTGGGAGCCAAAACGAGAAAGCGCTACAGGTGCGGTACCTCAAGTTGTGGTGTGGCGGTGAAGCTACTGGCCTTGCCTTGATTGACGTGGCATGGTACAGTGAGCCGATGAAGGTGGACGAATGGACATCTAAAAGTGCAGTTAGGTGTGCATGGCTTTACTACACTTATAAAAGTATAGTAAAATTTTTCGTAACATCTTTCCATATATTAAGAAGACTCATATAAACTATCTGCATCCAAAAAATAGACATGTAAAAATTAGATAGTTTTATTGAGCTAGCTTGTGGGAGCCGTCGATAATGTCTTATGATTAGGAATAAAAGAAACAAGAGAAATATTTTTCTATATGATGGTCGGGTAGAAAAATATATGTAGATTGCTCGTATGCTCACTACATTGTTCAAGTGTTGGTCCTCACAACTCATGGGATCCGACGTCCAATCAATAGAGTGGGTGTCCGATCAATCTAACTCGACTTTAATACCCGATAAACTGGAGTATTAAACATTTTTGAAGAAACAAATCGAGGAAGAAGACCATCCCTTGGATGCTGCTGGTGGTGACGTGGGAAAGTAAAGTATAGTACATGCTGCAAGCGTTGATAATGTGGTTACCATCTTCTTACGTGGTTAATGGCCCATATGTATAAGCGTGTTAAGAGACATGAGAATTTGATAATGTCTATTCAAAAATAAAATTATAGACTATACGAGATCTATATATGTTATCTTTACCACATATCTTATCATTCTTATGTGAGGACCAAGTATATAGCTAGGGAGACAACAATGCACGTTACACGCAACTAGAAGATAATGACAAGGAAGAGGACAAAAGAAGATTTGCTGGCGGAAGATACTAAGCTAGGCAAGAACTAGATTAATTAGTTGGGAGTGCAGTTGAGAGAGCTTCCAAATGAAGGTGGTGATTCTTGGAGGAACTTGAGCTGGCAACTTTGTTTGCCAAATGTTTTTTTCAGATCAGAGGAGAAGAGATGTAGAGGCACTAAAACTGCTGTGCTGTCTCTCTCTCTCTCTCTCTCTCTATATATATAGTTCCCGTAATAAATCTGATTTGGAGATGAACTTTCCATCTGCGCGCGGTTTTGGACCAAATGAACTTATCAACAATATGGTTTGCATTTGTGGGAGAGGTATCTAAAAATGGCTTTAGGCTCGCATCATACCTGTGGGCTACTTAAAGGGTAAATGATAATACCCGACTCTGCCAAACAAGAGGAGGGGGGGGGGGGGTAAGACTCAGAGATAGATCTCTTTTTCTTTTACTATGAAACCAGTAGTTCTATTCTTCATTACTCTGAAAATGATAGGATGGATGGGTTTCTCCTAATGATTTAACCACTAGACTACAATTAAAAAAAGAAAAAAAAATTGGCCTCCACTTCCAAGTGCTAACTTAAGCATTGTTAGAATAATTAACCAAAAGTATTAGTTACATGCATAATGTACGAAAATATATTATCTATCTAATAAAACATTAATATGGATGACAAAAGGCCAAGTTTAAAATTCACTACATCCATTTACACACGCCAAATTAGCAAGACAGTCCGCCAAAATGTTCCCCTCCCTGAAGATGTGCTTGATTGAGGCGTTATTTGGCAAGACACTCCAAAACTTTTTGACATAAGAGAGGATATTTCAAGGGCTCCTGTTGAGCACATGCACAAAGAATTAGAGAATCACATTCAACTAGTTCTATGCCCGTGCCATGCACGGTTCGTTATTAAATATAAAATTTTAAAATATATTTATACATCTTAAAATATGTAATGATATTTTTTAAAAATATTTCAGTAATAATATTTTCTTCCTTGACTCGTATGATCTATACTAGCTTGTTGATCATCCATTCTTTTAAATTGAAATACTCACTAATTAGATTATGAGAAAAGAGCACATGAATGGAAAACTATAACATGTTGAGGTAAAAATTTAAGGGACATTTTTCTTTCTTTTCCCATTTACTGAAAGTGTATCTTTACAGTAACTTCTATGAGATGTAAGATTCAAATTTCTAATATTTTTGCATGTGAAAAAATATGTCTGCATAGAAGATTGATAAAATTAACACACTTAGATATGTAATCTAAAATAATGTCTAAAAGAAAATAAGTCAATCGGATTTATTTAAAACAATTGAAATTATATTATGTTACAGTAACAATATGAGATGTAAACATTTTTATTTCCGATATTTTTGCATGTGAAATATCAAATCGGCCCGGTTGTTTTCCAACAACATACTTAAAAGCCAAAAAAACGGCAAGAAGGTAGCAGCAGGACATTGGAATTGCTACAGTAACTTTTTAAAAATAATATTATTTATGTTATAATTTTTATGTTGAAAAATATTTTAAAATAAAAAAATATAATGTTATTTAATCAGATTAAAAAAAAACAAATTAAAAAAAAACATAAAAATGGATAAAGTGTGAATCTACTATTCATTACTGTAGCAAACTACAGTGCTACTACATGGGCTCCGCGCAGGGAGGAGGGGGAGAAGATGGCGGGGAGGAGGGAGGCGGCGATGAGATTGTGGAGGCGGGCAGGGGAGGAGTCGGGAAGCGACGACGGACGTGGATCTTGGATGGGCGGTGTACTCTTCCACCACGCTCCCAAGAGTCCGCATTTTCCTGTTGCCGTGAGGACTGGTGGAGATGGGGAGGAGACACAGGAGGAACATGCATGGAATGGAGTGGGTGACCTCCCCTACATGCAGTGGGTCGCCAAGGAGGCCCTGCGGCTGCACCCGCCGACGCTGCTGATGCTTCTGCATAGGGCCAACGCAGACGTCCAGCTCGCTGGCTAGGACGTGCCCAAGGGCTCCAACGTGTTGGTGAACGTGTGGGCCATCGCCCGCAACCCGGCGGTGTGGAAGGACCCGTTGGAGTTCCGGCCTGAACGGTTTGCCGATGAGGACGTGGACATGAAGGGCCACGACTTTCGGCTGCTGCCGTTCGGGGCGGGAAGGCGGGTGTGCCCCGGTGCGCAGCTGGGGATCAACATGGTGCAGTCTATGCTTGGGCACCTGCTCCACCAGTTCCAGTGGGAGAGAAGGAGTAGGGTAGATTTGTTCATAGCCTACCCCTCCATAAATCCCCTATGTGAAGAAATCGGTGTTAGGCAAGAAAGAAATCGGTGTTTGACAAGAATAATTTTTGGCAAGATAGAAATCGGTGTAAGCAAAATTTTATGGCAGCTGGTTGAGGCTTCCGTGTTTTCAAATTTATGTGCAATATTTAGCAAGATTTAGTATGTCGATTTAATAAGATTTTTTGACAGTTTTAGGTAGGAGACTTACCTTCTTAATAGCTATGTTAAAGGAGGAGATGTATTTGTGAGTTTTTAAAAAAATATGAATATTCTGGTGTTGCCACGTGGCAGCACCAAGACTCCATATCTCAGTTTAAGCGGGAAACAAAACAATTCTGGTGCTGCCACGTGTACGTCTAAGACTGAGTTTTATAATAATAGTATAGATAAGGATAAATTGGGCATGCAGAGTGTTCATATATTGGACAACATGCAAGCAAAGCTCTCCCTTCAGCTATAAGACTGTTACAGTCATCATAGAAGTGTGAATAGGCCAAAAAAATATTCTCCTGAAAGTCTCTAATGACACCACCACCACCAGAAATACCTGAGCATCGGTGAGCCCCATCCGAGTTCAGCTTAATAAATGGCCATGGGGGGCAAAGTCACTTAGAGGACAATTGCAGAGTAAACCCAAAATCAGAAATTATCTTCCGCATATTAAGATTGCTCTCCTTTAAAGGGACAATAGCAACAATTTGCTTCACCATCCACAGAACACTATATGGTAACTTCATGATATTAATGGACTTATCTTCAAACATGACAACATTTCTAGCATGCCAAAGCTCCCATATAGAATAAGCCACAATAGCAATCGTAAAGAACACAAAAAAGGATGTACCTGTAGTAACTCTAAATTTTAATTTTGACAAACAATATTAAAATAAAATAAAATGAGAATTTAATTGAATAAATGTGATTTAATTAAAACTTATTATGCCACATTGGAAATGGATAATACTAATGATCCAAACATGAATGAATGGGCACAAATGTGAAAAGCCCAAAGATTTATGCCTAATTTTGGATCTAATTATTTAATAAATTAAAAAGGGCAAGATAAGGACTAAAATAGCTTATAATTATTTTAAGGAGAGTCCTAAGCCTATCCTAACCCTTGCCTAAGAATTAAACTTCTTTTCAATCCTATTAGGTGGATAAATGCTAGAAAAGGGGGAGATAAATGAGAAAATTTGGAGTTGGAGATGAAGGAAGAGTTTAAAGATGTAGGACTCTCTAAACAAATAAATACACCCCCAACTCATATCAACCCCACCCTAGACCGCATCTGAAGCTTGGAGGATGAAGGAGAGAAGGTTTTGGACGAGGAAAGCAAGGAGGAAGGGCTAGGAACGAAGGAGGATACGTCAACTTCACATCTCCAAACCCTAGGATTTTCACAGCATGAAAGGTAGGCAATCTCTCAAGCAAAATTAAATTAAACTCGCCCCTAGGTAGACCATGATCCCCTCTGTCAAAGCCCCATGTTTTCCCCAATTTTCATTGTGCCATTTAGGAGTATTTCATGCTCCAATTCCTGTCATGAACATGTACCCGAACCCACTTGTTTGCCTTCAATTCCCGAATACACTTGATTTTGTGCTCTGAAACTTATATCATAAATACTGCATGATGTTAGGATTCAAATGATCCTATTTCCCCCAATTTCTATCATGTACCCTATGCGAATTAAATTGGATTCCATCACTGTGCATGTTTCTAGGTTACCAAAATGTATCCTAATTAAAGCATGTCCATCCCATGCCTATTTTCTAATTGCTCATTATTGTTGATACATCTGCATGTCTATTTTTGTTTAAAACTAGTTTCATAATTTTTGGACATGTACATGATTTTATATGTATTTTTTAATGGCCCTATATCAAGTCCATGGAGGACTGGCCCGAAATCCCAAAGGAACTAGATCACCCTTGGGGTTCGGCCAGACCCTCTGAGAACACGACGGCCCGACCCATCGTGATTCTGAGGAGGGTCGTGACAGAGGAGTGCGTCGCGTCATGAAAGTGACAGCTCGACTCGACGCATTCTCCAAGCCGTACCGATTGTCCAGAACGCGACAGACCCCGATGTCGTGATCATGGATCGAGGACTGTTCACCCTGTCGCGTTTAGAGCATCTATTAGTTGGCCTGTTTCCGTTATAAAGAACGCGACTGGCCTAACCGTCGCGATTTGAAATCAGATAGGTACCCACGTCACAATTTCATTGTGCCAGACAAAACCTAATTATTCATGCAATCCATGCTAATCATGCCATTTAATCATTGTTTTAACCCTTAAATTGCATTATTATGAAGAGTAACAACATGTTTAATAATAATGGTATTACTATCATGATTTCTCATTAATTAAAAGCCATATGCACAACTTTCTCTTGCTATCATGATTATCTTACACATGCACACACTATACATAAATGTTTGCAATGAAACCTTATCAAATTACTCAATAATAAATCTGATAATTAAGTGTAATTATTCACTTAATCTCGCTATTATTTTAATGGACTTGTTGTAGCAACCTAGATTTTTTCGATAAATAAAAATTTAATAATAAAAAAAATAAAAGCAATTAGAAAATCAAATAAAAGAGAATTAAATAAAACTCATTAAATGAAAAAAAGTAATGGGCTTTGTTAAATGGACCCATTAGAAATTAGTGGGCCAAAATAAGGATTTTTAACAGGGGAATAATAGGAAAATACCCTAAATTCGTAACTTAATTATTACTTAATAGAAAAGAGGTATTTAATGCATTAAATAGGAAGTTTGAGTTGGAATTGGAATCCTAAACCTACCCTAATTGCTTGGCCACGAAATTACCTCTCTCCTAACCCAATTGGGAGGTTGTAAGCATGGAAGGGTGAAAGAAAATAGGAAATCCCAAAATTTAAAAGGGGTTAGAGTCATATTAGGAAATAGAAAGAGAAGAGGCTTAATTACTCTATTAATCACCCCAATGCCGGCCCTAGTTCGTAGCAAAGGCTTGCTGGGCATGGAGAGGAAGCCAAGGAGGAGGGGAAAATGTGGAGAGAAGGATCTCTCAAGCTTCAACCTGAGTTCATCAAGTTCTAGCCCTAGAAGAGTAAAATGACTAAAGGTAGGCATTCTCACGAGCAAAACTAAATTTAATTCGTCTGTAGATTGTTCCATGCATCAGGAACAAAACCCCTTTCGTTCCATAAATTTTCGTTCACCCAATCTTTTCTTCTTAATTTTTGAAGTTCTGTAAACTCCATGACCCCGAACCTTCTTCTTAATTCTTGATCTCCATGTATACTAAACCCCATACTACGAAATTTTTACTGGGGATACTAATGATAGTTAGGCTTCTTTTGCCTCTAGAAGCCCTAATTTTCATCCACCCTACTTCGTGAATTAAATCGTTCATCTCTACTGTACAAAGATTCATGTTACTTCATGTTTAACTTGTTAGAACCATGTCGAGACCATGATAGTTTTCAAATTCCTATTTACTGGAAGTACTCTTGCATGTCTATATTCGTTTAGAACTAGTTTCAAGAATTTTCATTGCTTGTGCATTTAGTTATGAATTTTTGAAGCACCCTGTGTCAAAATAAGGAAGGTTTGGACCGCAATCCAAGACCTGTCCTTTTCCCGCCCGGACTCAGGCGCAGGACCTGAGAACGTGATGGCCCGATAGGCCGTGTTCTCAGGCAGAACGCGACAGAGAACCCATCATGTTCTGAACGCGATAGGTGCTGTAGTCGCGTTCTGACAACCTGTACTGCCTGACCCGTCGCGTTCTGTGTAAACCCCTGTTGCGTTCTGACCTGATCCCGTTGCGACCCTTACAAGGGTACGTCGCGACCTGGGACTTTTGCATGAAAACCCATAATTTGTGATGCTTTGACCCCTTACAGTGCTTATACCTTTGTTAAACAGTCATACACAGTAAGTACACATGTGATAAAGTGAATATATTATGAATGATGTAAAAGCCATGCACGTGACATACTTCTATCTATGGTTTCTCTTACACTTGCACACACTTGAACCATCCAATATGGCTTAACTTGGCATAAAAATATCTCAAAATACATATGGTAAACAAGTGCAATTATGTAATTCAATTGCCCTATTTTAAAAATACTTGTCTACGTTTTCTTGCGATGTTTTGGGGATACCGTTATCGACGCTCCACTATTCTAGAACTCCTCTAGAACATCGGACACTTGTTTTCTCTACACACTTTTCTCTTGACCTGGACGAACTCTCCGTCGGATACTCCTTCTGTCGGACTAGTGAATCCTTGTTCAAGGCCTCCGTAAGTCTCCTCTGTCTATGGATTCCCACATGGTCGACGAGCTGGTTGTACCCTAACACCTATGATACCCTTTAGGGATCAATATAATCCAAACGGCTATTAGAATTTTGCTCTCACCTTGAATCACGCCGGACCTCTGGACCTGTGCATAACATGGCCAGTGGAAGGGTAGTGAATTTCTCGTGACTGCCAACACCAATCACGCATGTTGTGCAATTGTTACTATCGCTTGTTTACTCGACGTGTTACATGCAATGTCTTTTAGTTCTCATCATTACTCTACTCGCTCTTCCATTCACGTTCACTCTACTATCTCGTCTATTCATCTAGTACTCTCATCTATTTCTTGGTAGTCTCTATTGGCCATTGACTGATTGTCTATAAATAAACAATATAACCAATGCCTGGCAATATATATATAAAGGGCCCGATCTGGTCCTGGGATGTGCACCCGAAAGTGCTATTTACGCATGGGAGTTAAATGATCAGAGTGTTTGGCATTACACTCGAGTGCTATCTATCTCGACTATCTAAATGACAATCAAAAGTGCTATATTCTCTCGTTGTCCCTTGACAACAACGTGCTATGCTATACTCGTTGTGCTATTGCTATACTTTATGCTATTGTGCTATGGCCATCCTGCTATTTTGTGCTATACTCGACAATTGTGCTATAATTGGGATCTTGTGCTATTTCAATCACGTGCTATCATGCTATCTTTCACATTACGTGACTATCTCGCTTTGTCATTAGTTGCTCTGCCATATAATACATTAATCATTTAAAACCTGCTTGACTATTGAGATTTAAGTCCTACTCAACGTTATCGCTCACCCTGCGTTTTTGGTTATGTGTTCTCAGGTGAGACCGAGGATGAGACTTACACTCAAGAGGATGGGAATGACCAAGAGTGAAGTCAAGAGTACCCTAGCGTCATAGTATTATGTTAGAGTTGAAGTTTAGTCTTTTACTTTATTTGATGTAATTAGGCCCTATAGAATGGCTCTGATAGTAGTGGTTGTAACTAGACATTTGAATTGATATGAATAAGATGCATTTGCTTTTAGTATTATTCTGGTCCAATTGTTTGATGTCTAGTACTTGTTCTATACCTGTTTATTTGCAACTGCCTCACATTCCGATATTTCGCGTCGGGGCATGACAGTTTTGTGGTATCAGAGCCTAGGTTGTTCTAAGTATAGGATGATCTAGGTTGACCAGCCTTGACTAGAGTCAATTATGCTACCTATGTGAGATATGGTTAGAACCATGGGTAACTAGTTAAAATGAACTCTCACACGCACGAATTAAATTCCACATCGATATCATAACAATAAGTTACTTTGTTTTTGTAGAAAACTAAGCAATCGAGATGGCTGCTGAACGTGCTCAAATGAGGGGCATGCAACAGACCATCCAAGAACTGACGTGCATAATTATGCAAGCTACCCAAGGAGGTGGTAATCGTGGTGGTGCAGGCGACCTGCATCGTAACTTCAGGAGTCTGAACCCACCTAGGTTCAGTGGATCCACGGATCCAGATGAAGCCGAGCCCTGGCTAAAAGAAACGGAAATAATCTTTCGTGTCATGCAATGTGTAGCGGGGGATAAGCTGCTGCTAGCCACATTCCAACTGGAAAAGGATGCCCGCGCTTGGTGGGAGTCTGTTGAAGCTGAAAGGTTGCGGAATTCCCTATGTATGGTAATCTAGAAGGGGGGTTAAATAGATTACTATCAATTGAAAAGCTTATCACCATCTTTTCACGAGAACACGGACTGTTGAATTACTAGCAGAGTTTAAACTATGTGTGGATGTGTGTGAATAGATGATAGATAGATAAACAAGCAATTAAGCGTGTGTAGTTATGCGTGCCTACCAAACATCTAACGTAAATTCGAGCAAACCACGAGACACGCAGATTTTACGTGGTTCGGAGTACACAACTTGTGTATCCTACATCCACGGGCCACACACATATGCAGAACAACCTGCTTATGAGCTAGTTCGAGAACTACAACTCACACACATAAGTTATCTGATGTACAACCACGATCAGATGAACTCCCACACGTGAATCAAGCACAAGGACTGCTTGAGACACAGACACACACACACGTTTACGTAAAAATGAAAAACAGAGAGAGTTCTAAATTGGAGAACAAATCCTGATTGAAGAACTTCTCTCGTGAACGATCGGCTAGGCTTCATGCTTCGTCTTGGTGATCACAAGTTGATGATGATGCTTGAATCCTCGATGTTCAAGCTTCACCTCCGCTGGGAAGAAGTATCTCCTTGAATTTGGGCGGCAGGTTGAAGCAGAGCAGCAAGAACAATTCTTCTAAAGAGAGCTTGCTAGGGTTCTTAGGTGGAGGCTGCTTGTGTACGTGATTCTTTTCAAAGAGATGCTTAAATAGAGGTGTTTACATATTGAGAGTTGTGGTATGTGGAAACACCATCTATGGCAACTTGAAGACTTTCCGTATTTGAAGATTCTCTCCGTCTGTCGACAGCACTGGGTGCTCCTGTCGACAGGCGCAAGCCAGCAGAAGGCTAAAAAGTTCTGGAAGGCAGTTGCTGTCGACAGGCGACTGGGTGCTGTCGACAGGCACAGGAAGACAGAAGATCAGGGGGTTCTGGGAGCCTCTTCCTGTCGACAGGTGACTGGGGTGCTGTCGACAGGCACGTCTGCCTTGAAGAATGGCCTTCTGGCTTGTGTGTAGCTGTCGACAGGGGTCTTTCCTGCTGTCGACAGGTTCTTGCTTTTCATGTATATCTTCATCATTTGAACCCTGTTCTTTGTACATGTCTTGCTTGGTATCTCACCTAAATTAATGAACATAGTTAGTGAGACATAGTGACATATAAATATGCTCAAGTGAAGTGTTTGTTCCATTTGCATTCATGAGTCATTTTCATCATGTTTTCATCATAAATTTTGTCCATGAAATGATTATCATCAAAAACACACTTGTGACTTGTTAGATTAGCATTCACATTAAGTGATCATCAAAATGAGAACTCAACATTCTCCTCCTTTTTGATGATGACAAAATTTCTCTTCTTCTCCCTTTTTGAAGAGGATGTGATGGTCCTCATCATCATCGTTGTACCTTTGAAGTCATCCACGTTTGGCTTTTGGTGCTGTTTGAGTGCTCTTCTTGGCTGTCACTTGTAGCGGTTCTGCAAGAATTGTTTTATCCTCATGGGGAGTCCTGTGGAAATCAATTTTGTCAGTTTTTGCATGAGTTTCATCAAAGACAACGTGTGGAGTTTCTTCCACAGTTTTATTCTTGCAGTTAAACAACCTATAAGCTCTGGAGTGTTCTGAGTATCCAAGAAATATACCTGGATCACTTTTGGCCTCAAACTTGTCTACATCAATTTTATCATTATTATGAATGAACACTTTTGAGCCAAAAACTCTGAAATACCCAATACTGGGTTTCTTACCTTTCAAAAGTTCATAGGGGGTTTTCTTTATGACAGGTCTTACCATGGCTCTATTGAGCATGTAGCATGACGTATTCACCGCTTCCACCCAAAATGTTCTGGGAAGTTTGCTTTCAGCCAGAAGGGTGCGAGCCATTTCCACCAAGGTCCGGTTCATTCTCTCCACAACACCATTTTGCTCAGGTGTTCTTGGAGAGGAGAACAAGTGTTCTATCCCGTGGTTCCTGCAGAAATCAGAAAGAGAGTTATTGTCAAATTCTCCCCCGTGATCAGTGCAGATTGAGCATATTTTGTTAATATTGTCATGCTCAATTTTATTGAAGAATTCCTCAAACAGGCTTATTGCCTCATTTTTCAGTGCGAGGAACTTAACCCATGTGAACCTAGAAAAGTCATCTACAATGAGAAAACCAAAGCGTTTGCCATTAAGACTCAATGTTCTAGTAGGTCCAAACAGGTCCATGTGCAGAAGTTCATAGGGTTTAGAAGTGCTTACCGACGCTTTTGATTTGAATGACTTCCTTGTTTGTTTTCCCTATGCACATGCATCACAAAAATTCTCATTTTTATTGAAGGGGATATCAGGAAGTCCACTTACCAATTTGAGCCTCATGATTTTGTGCAAGACATTGTAGCTTGCATGGCCAAGCCTACGATGCCGAAGTGTAAGGTCATCCTGTTTATTGTCTACAAGACACAAATCATTATTTTCTGGATCATCTAAATCAACCATGTAGATGTTATTTACCCTTTTTCCAGAAAACTTTAGACTTCCTATTTCCTTATCAATAATTTGACATGAATTTGTTTCAAAGACAACTTTGTGACCTTTATCACACAATTGACTTATGCTAAGCAAGTTGTGATGAAGGCCATCAACAAGTAACACGTTGTCTATAGAGTTAGAGGCATACTTACCAACCTTACCTGAGCCGATGATCTGGCCTTTGTTGTTGCCTCCAAAAATTACCTGACCTCCGTCTTTCTCCACTAGCAGACTGAATTTATCTTTATCGCCCGTCATATGCCTCGAGCAGCCATTGTCCAGGTACTATTTATTTTGATTATGGGCTGCTAGGCATTCCTGCACATGTGGATCAGATAAGAGGTTTTGGTACCCAAATTACTTTGGGTCCCATTGTATCATTCACACCAAATAACAAATGCTTAGGAATCCAAACTTGTTTAATGTTCAGTTTACTTGGTTTGTTCCTGCATTCATTTTCTTTGTGCCCAACTTTTTTACAGATTGTGCATGATGAGGGTTTTCTTACAACAGTGGGCTTGTTGTTCTTTGGAGCATGCATGGGCATTTTACCTTTCTGTTGCTTTGTTGCTTTTTCTTTTGGACTCGATTTCCAGACCTGTCGACAGCTCTCCTTGGTGCTATTGACAGATCTTGGAACAATGCCAGCAACAGGCTTCTTTGCCTTGTTTTGTGGTTGCTTACCCTTAGCTTGGGTTTTGTTGTTCTTTTGGGGGATCTTCTTACTTGTGCTTGGGCTTGTTTCAACAAAAGATGTTATCAAATTTTCTCCAATTTTCTTTTGTTTTACTGGTTGGTACCCAAGTCCATGTTTTGAAACGAAAACATTTGACCCCAATATAGCATCAAGGTTTTGTTTCCCTTTAACAAACCTTGAAAAATCTTCAGATTTGCCCTTTAGATTTTCTTCAGTCTTATCCAATTTTTCTTTAAGCTTATCATGCTCACCTTGAAGAGTTTCAAGGGAGTTCATTAGAACTTCCTTTTCTTTCTGAGATTCTTGCAGTTTTAACTTCAAGGTGTCCATTTCCTCATGATGAGCTTCCTCATCAATCCTCATCATTTCAATGTCTTTGATTAATGATGCAACATGTTCATCATTTTGTGTGTTATTAGCGAAAGAATTAACTTTCTTTTTGAGTGCTTTGTTTTCAGATTTAAGCTCACAAAATTTTTCAAGCATAACAGTATAAGCTTCTTCCCATTCATCAACTGAATAGCTTTCAAAGGAAGAATTTACCTCATTTAAGTCATCACTTCTCGCCATGAGACAGTGGACTTCATCATCTCTGGAGGTAGCTTGACTGTTGTCATCCTCGTCTTCATCACTCCAAGTTTCCATCATTGCCTTGGCTTTCTTGAACGTGAACTTTTTCTTTTTCAGCTTCTTCTTGAGCTCGGGGCACTCTCCTCTCATGTGCCCTTACTTCTTGCACTCGTAACACACAATCTCAGACTTTTGTTAGAATCAAATTTGTTGGAATGTTCTTTCTTTTGGAAAGGTTTAGAGTTACCTATACCTCTCCTCTTGTATTTCAGGAATTTTTTGAATTGCCTAGTGAGCATGGCCATTTCGTCATTTTCACTCTCACTTGACGATTCAGACTCATCACTTTCCTGAATGACCTCCTTTTTGGAAGCTAAGGAATTTCTTGGAAGCCTTCAAAGCAAGTGGCTTCCTAGGATTTTCTTCAGTTTCCTTTCTTTTCATGTTGATTTCATAGGTCATCAGTGAGCCAATGAGTTCATCCAACTTCATTTTTGAGAGGTCTTTGGAATCCTCAATGACAGTGGCTTTGGTGTTCCAAGAGGATGGAAGAGACTGAAGAATCTTCCTCACCAAATCACTCTCTGAGTATTCCTTTTTCAGACCTTTCAATCCATTAATAATTAACATAAATCTCGCAAACATGTCAGAGATGGTTTCAGTAGAGTTCATTTTAAACATTTCATTTTCGGAACCAACATGCTTGCTTTAGTTTCCTTACCTCGGACGTACCTTCATAGATTAACTTGAGTTGTCCCACATTTCTTTTGCTGATGTGCACGTGGAGACTCTCGAGTATTCGTTGGGGTGGACCGCGCATTGCATCATATTGAGGGCGCTCCAGTTGAGTGTTCCCTTCGCGATCTGGTCCTTGGTCCAGGTACTCTCATCCTAAGGAAGGGAATATTCGCCCTTGTGGACTATCTTCCATAGCTCATAGTTCTGTGCTCTCAGAAACAACTACATACGATTTTTCCAGTAAGGATAGTTAGTGCCATCAAAGAAGGGTGGCCTGGTCATTGAGTGTCCCTCGGCCATGAATCCCTTACTAGATTCCATGAGATCAATTAAGATTCTCCTGATTGTAAGATCAAACAAATAACGTAGTTAATCGGAGAAACCTTGCTCTGATACCAATTGAAAGGTTGCGGAATTCCCTATGTATGGTAATCTAGAAGGGGGTTGAATAGATTACTATCAATTGAAAAGCTTATCACCTTCTTTTCGCGAGAACACGGACTGTTGAATTACTAGTAGAGTTTAAACTATGTGTGGATGTGTGTGAATAGATGATAGATAGATAAACAAGCAATTAAGCGTGTGTAGTTATGCCGTGCCTACCAAACATCTAACGTAAATTCGAGCAAACCACGAGACACGCAGATTTTACGTGGTTCGGAGTACACAACTTGTGTATCCTACATCCACGGGCCACACACATATGCAGAACAACCTGCTTATGAGCTAGTTTGAGAACTACAACTCACACACACAAGTTATCTGATGTACAACCACGATCAGATGAACTCCCACACGTGAATCAAGCACAAGGACTGCTTGAGACACAGACACACACACACGTTTACGTAAAAATGAAAAACATAGAGAGTTCTAAATTGTAGAACAAATCCTGATTGAAGAACTTCTCTCATGAACGATCGGCTGGGCTTCAAGCTTCGTCTTGATGATCACAAGTTGATGATGATGCTTGAATCCTCGACGTTCAAGCTTCACCTCCGCTGGGAAGAAGTATCTCCTTGAATCTGGGCGGCAGGTTGAAGCAGAGCAGCAAGAACAATTCTTCTGAAGAGAGCTTGCTAGGGTTCTTAGGTGGAGGGTGCTTGTGTATGTGATTCTCTTCAAAGAGATGCTTAAATAGAGGTGTTTACATATGGGGAGTCGTGGTATGTGGAAACACCATCTATGGCAACTTGAAGACTTTCCGTATTTAAAGATTCTATCCGTCTGTCGACAGCTCTGGGTGTTCCTGTCGATAGGCGCAAGCCAGTAGAAGGCTAAAAGGTTCTGGAAGGCAGTTGCTGTCAACAGGCGACTAGGTGCTATCGACAGGCACAGGCAGACAAAAGATCATGGGGTTCTGGGAGCCTCTTCCTGTCGACAGGTGACTGGGGTGCTGTCGACAGGCATATCTTCCTTGAAGAATGGCCTTCTGGCTTGTGTGTAGCTATCGACAGGGGTCTTTCCTGCTGTCGACAGGTACTTGCTTTTCATGTATATCTTCATCATTTAAACCCTGTTCTTTGTACATGTCTTGCTTGGTATCTCACCTAAATTAATGAACATAGTTAGTGAGACATAGTGACATATAAATATACTCAAGTGAAGTGTTTGTTCCATTTGCATTCATGAGTCATTTTCATCATGTTTTCATCATAAATTTTGTCCATGAAATGATTATCATCAAAAACACACTTGTGACTTGTTAGATTAGCATTCACATTAAGTGATCATCAAAATGAGAACTCAACAGAAGCGACCAGAGCTAATGGTCAGTTCACTTGGACCGAATTCAAAGAAGCTTTTAACTCCAAGTATTTCTCGGAGCGTGTCCAAGAAAGGAAGGCTGCAGAATTCGCTGCTCTTAAACAGCGGAGCTTGACTATGGCCAAGTATGGAGCCCAGTTTTCAAGACTTGCACAATATGCTGAACACCTGGTGAATACTGAAAGGATGAAGGCTAAGCGCTTTCTCAATGGCCTTAAGCCTCAATACATCACTCAACTAGCCCCTCTCGACATTCGGGCCTACGCCAAGATGGTGAAGAAAGCTCAGCTATTAGAAGATGCTATGAACTTCACTGACTGTATCAAAGGGAAGTTTGTAAAGAAGGAAATGACTTCTGGACCATCATCTACTAAGTCAACTAATGGCAAGAAGCATCCCCTCAACATCATGGATGGACCCAGCCAAGAAAGGAAACCCAAAGCTATAGTCCCCTACACTCCAGCAAAAAGCAACTGCAAACACTGCTACAAGCTGGGTCACACAGCTGACGAATGCTGGAGGAAAGTCGGCGCATGTCTGCAATGTGGAAGCCGTGAGCACCGCATCCTCGAGTGCCCACTACTAGAAGAACATGAGAGGCGCCCTAATGTGCCTAAGAAATAGGGAAGTCTGCAAGCCCTGCATGATGAGGAACCCGCTATGGAAGGTGGAGTGGTAGAAGGTACCCTACAAGTTTTCTCCTTATCAGCTTTTGTTTTATTTGATATTGGAGCAACTCATTCATTTATATCTCAAAACTTTGCTGATACCTTGAATGCTAAATCTATATCCATGTGTTGTGAATTTTCTATCACAACACCACTGGGAGAGAAGAAGAATCTGAACAAATACTTTCCATCTGCCGATGTAAGGATCGGAGACCATAACCTAAAAGCCGACCTGGTGTGTATGCCCACGAAAGGCTATGATGTAATTTTGGGAGCCCACTGGTTGTCCACTTATGGGGAAAGTGTAGATTGTAAGAAAGGAAGGGTGACATTTAGTGACTTTCCTAAATTGGCATTCTCTGGGATTAGACATACGAGACGGATGTCTCTAATCTCTGCCATAAAAGCCCACAACATGATAAGGAAATGTTGTTTTGCTTTCCTTGTGGCCGTAGTAATTGAAAAGAATGGTTCTAAGATAGAAGACATCCATATAGTCCAAGATTTCCCCGATGTGTTTTCCGAGATCTGCTAGGGATTCCCCCAGAACGAGATGTCAACTCACGACAACCGTACCGGATGTCACCTGCCGAGCTTAAAGAATTGAAGGCCCAACTGATGGAGCTATTAGAAAAGGGGTTCATCAGACCAAGTACCTCCCCATGGGGAGCACCTGTGCTGTTCGTCAAGAAGAAGGATGGATCGATGAGGCTCTACATCGACTATCTTCAACTCAATCAGCTCACCATCAAGAAAAAATGCCCATTGCTCAAGGTCGATGAACTATTTGACCAAATATCCGGAACTCAATATTTCCAAGATCGATCTCAATCATCTGGCTATCATAAAATAAGGATCAAGGATGACGATATCTTCAAAACGTCTTTCAGGAGCAGGTATGGACACTATGAATTCGTCGTTATGTCTTTTGGTCTAACCAATGCTCCTACAGCCTTTATGCAACTTATGAGCAGCATATATCGGCCATACCTTAACAAGTTGGTGGTCATCTTTATCGATGACATCCTCATATATTCAAAGACCAAAGAAGAGCATGAAGAACATCTGAAGGTAGCACTGCAAGTCTTACGAGACAACAAGCTGTACGCAAAGCTAAGCAAGTGTGACTTCTGGCTCGAAGAAGTGTCCTTCTTGGGCCATGTCATCTCAAAGGATGACATCTCAGTTGATCCCTCCAAAGTCGAAGCTGTACTCAATTGGGAGAGACCAACCAACGTTATAGAAATCCGAAGCTTCTTAGGACTGGCTGGCTACTACAGGTAGTTCATAAAGGACTTCTCAAAGATCGCCGTTGCCCTTACGCATTTCACACAAAAGGAGAACCCCTACTCCTGGAGTACAGAGTGTGAGAAGAGTTTCCAAACTCTCAAAGATTGTCTTACCTCAGCACCTGTTCTCGCTCTGCCAATAGAGGGAGAAGGTTTCTCTGTCTACACCGATGCCTCGGGTATTGGGCTAGGTTGTGTATTGATGCAAAAGGAGAAGTTCATTGCCTATTCTTCAAGACAACTGAAGACGCATGAAGTCAACTACCTGGTACATGATTTAGAGTTGCCTGTCGTGGTCTTCGCCTTGAAAATCTAGAGACATTACCTATACGGAGAGCAATTCACTGTCTACTCAGACCACAAGAGTTTGAAGTATTTTATCTCCGAGAAGGAACTCAACATGAGATAGAGAAGATGGCTAGAATATCTAAAGGATTTTGACTTCAACATTCAATACCATCCAGGCAAGGGTAATGTCATGGCTGATGCTCTTAGTAGGAAGCCGATGACATCTGTTTCGAGTCTAGTCCTTGGAGAGATGCAACTACTAGAACAATTCGCAAGGTTAGACTTAACTATTGAACATAGGGATGATCGAGTCTTGGTTGCCAATATCAAGATTCAATCCGACTTGCTGGAAGAGATTAATGTTCAACAAGATAATGATCCATTCTTAGTTCGCATCAAGGAAACCTTAGCCGAAAGACCAGACTTTGCTATGACTGAGGATGGAAGACTGGTGTTCCAAGGGAGGACAAGCATTCCCGACAATGAAGAACTGAAGAGGAAGCTAATGGATGAAGCTCACAAGACAAAGTACACTATCCACCCTGGAGTTACCAAAATGTATCAAGACATGAAAAGAATATTTTGGTGGCCGAACATGAAGAGAGAGGTAGCCGAACATGCCGCTCATTGCCTTACTTGCAAACAGTAAAGGCGGAAGACATGCGCCCTGCTGGCGTTCTAAGACCACTAGACATTCCAGACTGGAATGGAAAAGTATTGGCATGGACTTCATCATGGGATTACCCAAGACTCATGGTGGACTTGATGCCATATGGGTCATTGTCGACTGACTAACCAAATCTGCCCACTTTCTAGCCATAAAGAGTAAGTGGTCGGTAGAAGTACTAGCTGCCTTATATGTCAAAGAGATTGTAAGACTACATGGAGTTCCATCATCCATAGTCTCGGATCGAGATCCGAGATTCACATCTCATTTTTGGAAATGACTACAAGGTGCACTGGGTACTAAACTCAACTTTAGTACCGCATTCCACCCACAAACTGATGGGCAAACTGAAAGAACTAACCAAATAGTGGAAGACATGTTGAGAGCTTGCACTATAGACTTCCAAGGATATTGGAACGAGAACCTATCCCTTATTGAGTTTGCCTATAACAATAGTTACCAAACGAGTATTAAGATGGCACTGTTCGAAGCACTCTACGGAAGAAATTGTAGATCCCCTGCATGCTGGAATGAGGTGGGAGAACAGCAATGGCTAGGCCCAGACATGGTGCAAAATACAACCCGGGACATTCAGGTGATTAGAGACCGGCTCAAGATTGCTCAGTCCAGACAAAAGAGCTATGTCGACAGAAGAAGGCAAGATTTAGAATTTCAAGTCGGTGATCATGTACTTTTAAAGGTGTTACCTACTCGTGGCATCCAAAGATTTGGTGTAAAAGGAAAGCTCAGTCCTAGATTCATCGGTCCTTTTCAAGTGCTCGAAAGGATTGGTGAGGTTGCATACTGACTGGCATTGCCGCCAGACCTGGCATGCGTACATAATGCGTTCCATGTTTCCATGCTTAGGAAATATGTCTATGATCCTACGCATATCATTCGCGGTGTTAAACAAGCACATGACCTACAAAGAGAAGCCAGTCAAGATACTGGAACGGAAGGTGCAACAGCTCAGGAACCGTTGCATCACGTGGTTAAATTCTTATGGAATAATCAGGGAGTGGAAGAAGCTATATGGGAACCGGAAGGAACCATCAAACGAAACTACCCCGATTCTTTCGGTAAGACATTCTCTCTGTTATGATCATATGAATTTGGAGACCAAATTCTTTTTAGAGGGGGAGGATGTAGCAACCTGGATTTTTTCGAAAAATAAAAATTTAATAAAAATAAAAATAAAAGCAAATAGAAAATCAAATAAAAGAGAATTAAATAAAACTCATTAAATGAAAAGAAGTAATGTGCTTTGTTAAATGGACCCATTAGAAATTAGTGGGCCAAAATAAGGATTTTTAAAAGGGGAATAATAGAAAAATACCTTAAATTCGTAACTTAATTATTAATTAAATAGAAAAAAAGTATTTAATGCATTAAATAGGAAGTTTGGGTTGGAATTGGAATCCTAAACCTACCCTCATTGCTTGGCCACGAAATTACCTCTCTCCTAACCCAATTGGGAGGTTGCAAGCATGGAAGGGTGAAAGTGTAGCATATCGATTGTTCGGATCATCTTATATTGGTTGTGGTGGCCAGTGTGTGGCCCATGTTGTGTGTAGCAGGTGCTTACACAGGTTTCCGGTGCATTGTAGGCCGGTTGGTTGGGCCGAATTGCTTGTTTGTTCTCTATCTTTGAACGCGATAGAGGGGTTCGTTGCATTCTAATCGCGACACCTGGGGACGTCACATTTTGGTTGCCGCTGTTTTGGCTCGTCGTCTGCATGTGCGCCGCGTGTCATGCGTGGAGCAGGCGTGCTGACGTCGATTGGCTGAACGCGACAGGCTGCCGCATCGCGACCTGGTCACAACGTAGCGATATGTCGCGTTCCCAACCGAGTTGCGTTTTTAAGAAACCCTGGTAGAACAGAGCTTTCACAAGCTCTACTTGGCCAGGGGAGCTTTTGCTCGTGGGATTCTGGGCGATTCGAGCTCGTGGGCCTTGGTTGTCATGCCCCGCTAATTTAGCAGCGGAATAAATCAGGGAGGCATAACCACGTGTATGGTAATGTAAAATGCGCATACATTCGTATATATCAGAGCAACTAATGAATAATAATTACAATAAAACTCATCATTTTATTGATAATTCATCTAAAGTATTACAACCACTAATTCAGAGCCAAACATAGGGCTCAATAACTTCATTACATTTGAAAAGAAATCTAAAGCAAATATCTAGTTAGACTCTAAGGTACTGGGGACATTCCATTGCTATGACTTCAGGACGCTCATCACTCCAGTCCAATCCCATTGTTGTGTGTAAGGTCATCACTTGACTTACCTGAAAACACAATAACAAATAACGAAGGGTGAGCGATAACGCTCAGTAGGACTTAATATCTCGTGTAAACAAGCATGCTTTAAGTGATTAATGTCTTATAACGCAGGTTAACTAGAGAGAACGATCAAGTATAGTCAAGAGAGAAATAGTACATGATAAGAGATTGATGGCATACTAGAATGATAGCATGCGATAACATGTGAACGATAATACACTTCACAAGAATATTGTAAAATTAGAATGAAAGAGAAAAGACCATATAACAAGATAGCGTGTATAAAAATGATATGTAATAGGATAGCTTGTATCAAGATGGCGTGTAACGAGATAGCTTGTATAACAAGATAGCGTGTAATGAGATTGCATGTAAAGAGATAGCGTGTAAAGAGATAACATGTAATGAGATAACGTGTATGGTTGCACCACAGTGCACTAGTCGAGTATGGCAATAGTCACTTTGGGACAGTAGCCGTTTAACGATAGTACATTACGTCTGAACTCCTCAGACTAATGTTATAACAGTCAGTGCTAGCACAATAATAGCACAGAAATGGTACAGCACGTCTGAACTCCTCAGACTAATAGTATAACAGTTAGGTGTCTAGCCAATGTCGAGATAGTCAGAACCGGTGCAATGCAGAACACCGTTAATAGCCCCTGCAGGTATTTTCGGGTGGCTCTCTGCCCCCTGGACTAGATTGGAGCCCCTCGGACACTCTCCGTGCCCTGCACAATTATGCATTCGAGTCAGTAGGGTCACTGGACCCATATTATGGCGCTAGACAGTCATGTGTAGTACACGCAATGGGAGCCACAACAGCTCGAGTCTCAAGAGAGTAGTAGATGAATATACAAGATAGTAGAGTGAACGTGAATAGATGAGAGTACAAGGATAGTAGATAAGATAGGGATATATTTGTAAAGCAACGATAATCCACGAGAGTAACGGTTGCATGGCACTAGGTCGGGTACCGACAATCTGGTAGAAGTCACATCCGCCCCACTAGCCGTGCTGTGTACATGAGCCAAGTGATCCGGGGTGATTACAAGATAAGAGAGATCTCACTAAGGCCATTTGGATCGTACTGATCCCTAAGCGTGTAACGGGATTTAAAGGTACAACCAGCTCGTTGACTAAGGACGTGCGCCAAAGTCAAGAAGACTTATAGAGGCTTTGACAAGGAGTCCCTGACCCAGTCGAGAGTATTCTCGATGGAGAGGTGGTCCAAGTCAAGAGAAAGTGTGTAGAAAACGGGTCCGTCGTGCCTCGAGTGCTCGAAACCGAGGGAAAATGATAACGGTATTTAAAATGCGCGAGTAAAAACGGAAACAATTGTATTTAATAAAATAGGGAATTTAATAATTTATTTCACTAAATTACCGAATACATTATTGCGTAATTCAATAAGGTCAAATGGCAATTAATAATGTTATGTGTGTGTAAGTGTAAAGAAATCTTGAGGATATGACAAGTCGTGTAAATGTCATTTTAAATAATTAAATTTATATCATTAATGCCATTTATTAATTTACCAAGTCGAATTAACAATAACATGGGTTAATCATGGCTAATTAAGGGGTATATAGCTTAAACAACAGGGCATATGCACAATTTTCCATTCTGGTCGGATTCATGCAAACGCGGCGAACTTACCCGTCGCGATTCAAGTCGCGACGGGCGGCTCGGGCGCGATCCGCAGACCGGCTGGCCTGTCTCGGACCGGGAAGGGAACACGGTGGCGAGGCCCGCCGCGTTCAAGATGCGACCTGGTGGCCGACTGCGACCCTCCTGTTATCGCGGCGTATCGCGCCGCCGCGATATCAGGGACGGTCCGGGTTTTTCCCTTTTTTTCAGGGTTGATACTTGATGACATAGGACTCTTCTAAATTCAATATAAAATTGTATAATAACCCAAAAATCACGAATCTAGTTTCAAATGAAAGTAGACACATATATCTATCAGTATGCCCGATTAATTTGAAATTAGACAAGATTTAACCATGCTTTGAACACGTTACATTCTGATGACCTAAACAGGCATAGTCAGGGTTCAATGAATTAATCAGAGATGAATACATAATGAAAAATTACGAAACCAGAGGCGTTCAAAAGATAACATGAAGTAGTATTTTAGAGAATTTTGTCATGGTATGGAATCAAGTATGCACAGAGTTTATAGGTAAACTTGAAGAGTCGAGTAAAAGCAAAAGACAGAGATTCAAAGATTTAATTCTCCCTCATGGGAGATCGAAATCGAGCAAGACTAGGGGCGTTTGAAAGATAATAAGATGCAGTATATACGAGAATTTTATCATGGCATGAGAGCAAGTACATGTTGGGAATTAGGGAAAACATAAGATTTCAGTTCATGGTAACAACAGAGCTTCACGAATTAAATTCACCCAAATGGATGAGCGGAATACAACGAAACTATAGGGCTTTTGAAGAGGTACATGAAGGATACCTAGGATAATTCTTACACGATTTTGGATTGAGAGATTGCCTACCTTTCATTGCAAGAATGAAAAGCTAGGGTTTTTGATGAAGAACGAGATGAAATCCCTCCTTTCCAAGCTCCTCCTTCTTGCTCCTTCGTTTTCCAGCCTCTCCCTTCATCTCCCAAAATCTAAGCACGAAAATGAGGGTTGATAGGGTTGTATTAGGATGTATTTGATTGCTACAAGAGTCCATCCTCTCTAAAACTCTTCCCTCTCCTTCCAACTCTTTAATTTCTATATTTATCCCCTTATTTCTTGCATTATCCCACCTAATAGGATAGATGAGAGGTTTAATTTCGTGGGTAATGGGTTAGTATAAGTTTAGGTCTCTTTTCTATATATATATGAGTCATAATAGTGCCTTAATTACCTCTTTTTAATTTTGAGATAATTTAGTTACGAATTTCACTATTTAATATGAGTCTTCTCTCTTTAACCCAATTGTCTCTCATCTAAATCCCCTTTTTCAGATTAGGCTAGAGTCCTATTGAGTTATACTAGGTTTAGAACTCTTTCTAAGATAATTAAGAGTTAAAATACCCATTATCTTAACCCTTTTCTATTTATTAATATTTTAGGTACGAATTTAGCTTAATTATCTCCCATCTCATGATGGACTCTTCATAATTGGGCCCAAAACTTTATGCTAGGACCATTAGTAAAACCCATTACTAATTTAGCTTAATGGGTATTGATTTAATTCTATTTATTCACCCTTTATTCTAATTTAAATCTATTTATCATATTTATTCAATTGATTTTAATTCGATTCAATATTATTTAGCCAAATATTTCTGACCTTTATTCTTCTCTTGGGCTCTTACTTTTGGCCCAATAACTTATGCGGGCTTAATTGTACAACCCATGTATTTACCTTACTTAATAGATTTTTAATTATCCTTTTATTAGAGAATTAATTCATGGGCCAAGATTGTCTGTTGGTCCATATATCATAATGGGCTATCGACCCATATTATTTAAAGTCTACCCACATGTTTATTTTAATTTATAATCCACTTTGAATCATAAAATAATGGATTCTTCGACTTATTCCTTAATTACGCTAATAAGTCGCATAATTTCTTAAACTCTGTCTAAACGATTTTTCTGTGCCCAAATTTCATGATGGGTGATTAGATAACATTATTTAAAGTGTGATTATTATTTTTACTGAATTTCTATATGGGTTTATACACATGCGATAATAATGCGTACCTTTTTAACTGATTGAATTTATTAATTGATAAAATTTCAATTTATCCATAATTTTTAAATTAATAGATTTTTCGGGGTACTACATTGGTTGGACGTGTTCTCGCTGCGAGGATGGCATGTGTAGCGGGAGAAATGCCGAGTTATCGTCCGTTTTCGTGTTCTTCATCAAAGTAGGGAGATTCTACCCTTTTCTCCGTGGATTTCGTGGGTGTGTGGTGTGTGATGTGTTTACAGCTTTAAGAACCATAGAAAGCATGCTAGGACATCACAAAGAGCATGAAAAATGGACTGGAAACTGTGTTGTGTAGCACCCAAGAAATTTTAATTACACGTAAAATTCAAATAAATGGAAATAAATATTTTCCAAAATATCATATTATTTAAAGCATACGTACCGCTATTGTATGTGCTAAAACACATTGGAAAATTTCATAAAAATTATAAATCAACCCCACACATTATTCCTAAATGTTCCACAAAGAAATTTATGCCATGAAAAATTGGATTAGCCAAGTTTAAAGTGTTTTGCGACTTATTATCGTAATTCATAAATAAGTCGTAAAATCATTATCACACGTACTTGGATGAGTCAGAAAATTAAATAAAAATCGTATACGGACTTGAAATAATAACCTCTAATGACCCATCAAGAAATTAGGGTCAATAAAAATCATTTGGGCTAGGTTTAAGAGTTAAGGTGACCGATTATGAGGACCCCAGTTGGGTCGATCGGTTAGAACTCTTGCTTAAAAGCAAAAGGTCCCGAGTTCGATTCTTGGGGAGGGGGGTGTACTTGATTTACATGCAATCCTCGAGATGTGTAGATCCGGGGTTTTTCCGGTCAAGTGGGGTAAGGGCAATACGGGTACACGGAAAGTAGGAGCTGCCAAGTCTTGACCTTGGAGTTCATGAACACCAATCACTGAGCCCACAAAGCCACACGGGGCGGGATTTCCTCGTTACCAAAAAAAAAGAAAAAGGTGACCGATTATCCAAATTAGGAAACAAGTCGGAAAACCGTTAACACAGAAATACGATGCAACCATAAATTAAATAAAAATGTTGGACAGATTTCAAACATTATATATTAATGACCCAATATCATAATTGGGCCAATGGACCATATATGACCCAAAAATCAAATGAAGCAAGAAAATGCATAGAAATTCGTAGCTTAAATAAGCTGAAATTAGAAAGAGGCAATTAGAGTTGAATTGGGATGAGAACATGCATTCTTGGCAACCCAAATTCATGCTTAACTATGTGGGGAGGTTTCCTAAAGCCTCACACACTCTAATAGAGGAAGAAATCTTCAAAATAGGAAACTAGTATGTCAAAACCGCAACTCTTCTTTCCTTGTCACAATAGGACTCCTAAAACCCATAGATGCTTAAATACTCTCCACCAAACCCTTAGGGACGAGTTTACATCTTGTTGGGGTCGTGTGAAGGAGTTCTTGGCGGCTGGGGAGCAGGAGATCGTCCACACCAATCCATTCTTCTTCCTCGTTGCGTCTGCTGCGACCTACACAAATAGTCAAACCATAACCAAACCTTGCAAGCCTTATACCCCTAGAAATAGGGTCAAGTCTACGTTCTAACCCAAGTGGAATGCCCAAATTCCATGTAGTATACATGGAGTATTCAGGGTTCTTCAAAAGGTGGTCTGAACACGGGTTTTCTGGAAAAATGGGACTTCTTCAGTAGGAGTTGAGGTACCTCCTGAAGTACCTGTGCACCCTGCAGTACCAGTGAGGCCAGCTACCGCAGAGGAGCCCACAGCTCTTGTGGAGAGGTTTATGAGGTTACAACCCCCTACCTACTCAGGTGGCCCTAACCCAGATACTACAGAGCATTCGATACATGAGATCGAGAGAGTATTTGTGACTATGAGGTGTCTGCAGGAGGACAGAGTTATTCTTGCTATCTATTAGTTGAGGGAATTTGCTCAGGAATGGTTGAGGCTCAAGTTGCAGACTGTTTTTGCAGGAAGGACAGAAGATGGGATTACTTAGGCAGAGTTTATGACGGTCTTTAATGACACGTTTTTCCCATTACAGATCCAACAAGAAAAGAGGGAGCAGTTTAGAACTTTGCAGCAAGGGAGATTGTCCGTGTTGGAGTATCAGATGAGATTCATGGCATTGAGTAGATATGCCCCTTATGTGGTGACCGATCATGCAATAATGGTGGAGTATTTTATTAGGGGATTGAGGTCCGAGTTGCAGGATGCAGTGGCTCCATTGATGTGCAGGACAGTAGAGGAGGCGGCACAACGGGCAGCTGTGTTGGAGAGGACTTTGTAGGCAAGGCAGAGTCAGTCTCAGGTGGGAGGTCCAGGCAGTTTTTGACTTCCCCAGCAGTCGCAGGGCATTAGTAAAGGAAAGGCACCCTCAGGAGCATCATCGTCCGGGATAGCAAAGTGGGGTAAGCAGATCAAGAAATTCTTCCAAGGAGGAGGACGAGGCAGAGGCAGGCAATAGGGTTTCCAGTAGGGTGGTTTCCAGCAGGGGCGTGGCTATAGGCCACCGGTTCCAGAGGAGTCCCAGCAGAGTACCGCAGGTCAGCCCGCAACTTTTCGGGAGGTCACGTGTTACGCTTGTGGTCAGCCAAGACATTATGCCAGAGATTGTCCGTCTTGAGGATATGGTTATGGCAGAGGGACTCAGCAGCAGTAGACATATCAGCAGTCAGCAGAGAGAGGCAGAGGAACCACTTATTAGAGAGGAGGTCGAGGTCAGGTGACGGCAATCACCAAAGCGCAGGTAGAAGCATCAAATCTTATTGAAGGTATATTACCGATCTTGATTTCTCAGCTAGAATATTAATTGATCCGGGTGCTTCTCATTCATTTATTTCCGAAGATTTCTTGGATAGTCTGGCTCATCCCATAGAAGAAAGGCAGTGTGAATTGGTTGTTGAAGTTCCTTCCGGTGATTTTATGCTTACTTCCTGTTATTTAGATGAGGTTCCAATTATGATTCATGGGAATCAGTTGCTGGCAAAGTTGTATGCTTTGTCTCTGAAGGAGTATGATTTGATTTTGGGTATGGATTGGTTAGAGGCTTATGGTGCTCTCGTAGATTGTAGAAAGAAGAGGGTCAGGTTTTGTAAACCTGATGGAACAACTTTTGAATTTCAAGGTATGCCCTTCTATTCTCCTAAATTTTTCATTTCTGCGCTCAGGGCTAGAAGGTTAATTAATGCAGGGTGTGTAGCGTATCTTGCTTCTGTGAGTCTGGTTGAGTCTCATAAATCTATAGAGTCTGTGCCAGTGGTTAGAGAATTTGTAGATGTATTTCCAGAAGATTTGCCGGGGCTAGCGCCGCATAGAGAGGTAGATTTCACTATTGAGTTAGAGTCAGACAGTATGCCGATATCGAAGGCACCGTACAGGATGGCACCAGTAGAATTAAAAGAGTTAAAGAAGCAGTTGCAAGAGCTATTAGAGAAAGGTTTCATCAGGCCAAGTCACTCACCATGGGGTGCATCAGTGCTGTTTGTTAGAAAGAAGGATGGTAGTTTGAAGATGTGTATAGATTACCGACAGTTGAATAAGGTTACCATCAAAAATAAGTATCTGCTTCAAAGAATAGATGATTTGTTTGACCAGCTCCAGTCAGCAAAGGTGTTCTCCAACATTGATTTGAGATCAGGATATCATCAGTTGAGAATTAAGGAGGAAGACATTGAAAAGTCAGCTTTCAGGACCAGGTATGGACATTATGAATTTGTAGTAATGCCATTTGGGTTGACAAATGCACCAGCAACTTTTATGAACTTGATGAATAGAATATTCCATCCATATCTGGATCGGTTTATAGTAGTTTTTATCGATGATATCTTGATATATTCAGCATCAAAAGAGGAGCATGCAGCCCATTTAAGAATCACATTGCAGACATCGAGAGAGCACCAGTTGTATGCTAAGTTCAGTAAGTGCGAATTCTGGTTGAAAGAGATACAGTTTTTGGGACATGTGATCTCTGGTGAAGGAGTTGCAGTGGATCCAGCGAAAGTGGAAGCAGTGTTGAAATGGGAAGAGCCAAGAACAGTGTCAGAGATTAGAAGCTTTTTGGGTCTTGCAGATTATTATAGAAGATTTATCCAAGATTTCTCTAAAATAGCAGCCCCAATGACCAAGTAGACCAGAAGGGAGTTCCTTTTGTGTGGTCTCTCGAGTGCAAGCGTAGCTTTGCTGATTTGAAAAAGAGGCTTACTACAGCACCGATATTAGAAATTACTTCAGGTAGTGGTGGTTTTGTGTTATATACAGATGCATCCAGAAGAGGATTAGGGGTAGTATTGATGCAGCATGGAAAAGTGGTTGATTATGCTTCCAGGCAGTTGAAGAAACATGAAGAGATTTATCCGACTTATGATTTGGAGTTGGCAGCGGTAGTATTTGCTTTGAAAATTTGGCAGCATTACTTTTATGGAGAAAGATTTGAAATATTTACAGATCATAGGAGCTTGAAATATATATTCTCACAGAAAGATTTGAATTTATGGCAACGCAGATGGATGGAATATTTGAAAGATTATAACTTCAGTTTGGGATACCATCCGGGTAAAGCAAATGTTGTGGCAGATGCATTGAGCAGAAAAGCTGTTATGAATCAACTTATGATCAGAGAATGGAAACTATATGAAGAGATAGCCGATAATTCTTTGTATGTGCCAAACAGTCAGCAGAGAGCAGTGTTGGCGAACAGTGGAGTTGAACCTTCTCTTTATAGACAGATAGTTGAAGCTCAGAAAGCAGATGAGAACTTGCCAAATATTTTAAGAATGGAGGAGGTAACTTTAGGCCATGATAATGTAGTCAGATTGAAAGGCCGAGTGTATGTTCCAGCTGATGCAGAAATCAAACAGAAAGTGCTAGAGGAAGCCCACAGGTCAAGATACACTATTCATCCAGGTAGTACTAAGATGTATCAGGGTATGAAGGGTCTTTTCTGGTGGCCAAACATGAAAAGAGAAATTGCAGAATTTATAGCAAGATGTGTCGTCTGTCAGCAAGTAAAAGCAGAACATCAGCGACCAGGAGGTTTGTTGCAACCTTCGCCCATACCACAAAGGAAATGTGATGATATAGCTATGGATTTTATAGTGGGTTTGCCCAGCTCAGCGAGTCACAATGGCATTTGGGTTTTCGTTGATAGACTGACTAAAGTTTGTAGACTGTTACTGGTTAATATGTCATGGGCAGTGGATAGGCTAGCCAAATTATATGTGGAAAGAATAATACCATTGCATGGAATTCTAGTTACTATTGTCTCAGATCGAGATCCAAGATTCACCTCAGGCTTTTGGAGAAGTTTGCAAAGGGTCATTAGCACTGAGTTAAGATATAGTTCAGCATATCATCCGCAGACAGATGGACAGACAGAAAGGACCATCCAGACAATAGAAGGCATGTTGAGAGTCTGTTGTTTGGTTTGGGAAGGAATATGGGAACGTCATTTGAGTATGGTTGAATTTGCATATAATAACAGTTATCAAGCAAGTATCGGAATGGCACCCTATTAGGCACTATATGGCAGACCATGCAGGACACCATTGAATTGGCATGAGGTAGGAGAGAGACAGGTTCTGGGTCCGGAGTTAATCAGGCAATGTGCAGAAACAGTTAAGTTTATTAAAGAAAAGCTTCAGATAGCACAGAGTCGACAGAAGAGTTATGCTGATAACAGACGCAGACCGTTACAGTTTGAAGTGGGGGATTATGTATTTTTGAAGGTTTCTCCTACTAAAGGTGTATTTAGATTCAACAAGCGAAGCAAGTTGAGCCCCAGATATGTAGGTCCATTCCAGATAATAGAAAGATTGGGTGAGAGAGCTTACAGGTTAGATCTGCCAGCAGACTTGCAGATGTCCATGATGTGTTCCATGTTTCCATGCTCAGAAAGTACAATAAAGATCCATCTCAAGTGGTTAGTTATCAGAGGAGTGAATTAAACCCAGACATGACTATGCCAGAATATCCAGTACAAATCACAGGCCGTAGAACCCATAAGCTCAGAAATAAGAATATTAATTTGGTGAATGTCAAATGGCAAAACAGGCAAGGCGGTGAAGATACTTGGGAACTAGCAGAGGAAATGATGAAGACGTATCCATATTTGTTTGAGTAAGCTTTTAATACTTTTAGGTGATAGTACCCTGTTAATTTTAAAAGAAATTTTTGATATCGGATTCCGCTTTAAATTTCGAGGATGAAATTTCTTTTAGGTGATAGTAATGTAGCATATCGACTGTTCGGATCGTCTTATATCGGTTGTGATGGCCAGTGTGGGGCCCATGTTGTGTGTAGCAGGTGCTTACAAAGGTTTCCAGTGCGTTGTGGGCTGGCTGGTTGGCCTGAATTGCTTGTTTGTTCTCTGTCTTTGAACGTGACAGAGGGGTTCGTCGCGTTCTCATCGCGACACCCGGGGATGTCGCATTCTGGTTGCTGCCGTTTTGGCTCGTCGTCTGCATGTGCATCGCGTGTCGTGCACGGAGCGAGCTTGCTGATGTCGACAGGATGAACGCGATGGGCTGCCGCATCGCGACCTGGTCGCGACGTAGCGATATGTCACCTTCCCAACCGAGCTGCGTTTTTGAGAAACCCTGGCAGAACAGAGCTTTCACAAGCTCTGCTAGACCAGGGAGGTTTTGCTCGTGGTATTCTTGGCAATTCGAGCTCGTGGGCCTCGGTTGGACGTGTTCTCACCACGAGGATCGCGTGTGGAGCGGGAGAAACACTGGGTTATCGCCCGTTTTCGTGTTCTTCATCAAAGTAGGGAGATTCTACCCTTTTCTCCGTGGATTTCGTGGGTGTGTGGTGTGTGATGTGTTTACAGCTTTAAGAACCATAGAAAGCATGCTAGGACATCACAAAGAGCATGAAAAATGGACTGGAAACGTGTTTGGGAGGGTTTTTGGGGTTTTCTGGCGAAGGGGACCTGGTTAGGGTTTTTAGCCTGCGAAGGCGACGGTCTCCCCTATCGCGATCAGATCACGATAGGATGATACGTCGTGTTCGCATTTGCGATCACGACATGTCGGGGTGTCGCGACCTGATCGCGGCCCAGGCCCCTGTCGCGATCACAACCGAGGGGTTGCATTTGTATGTGTTTGTTATGGTCCGTGCCATTTATGGTTAACCGATGTGCGGTATGGCTATCCGATGAGCGTGGAAATGGTTAGCGGTGCATTGGCACTTGTTGTGCTCCTTGGGAGTGCGGTTCACATGGTGAGCTGTAGGCTCACGTGGTTGTGAGTGTGTGACTGGTTTCAGTGACCCGTGTGTGTTCACGTGGTTTGTGTAGCGTGTACGAGTTTCTGTGTGCGTGGCAGGTAGTGTTACGCCTTCCGTGGTTACCTCTTTAGTTGGGAGCCCCAAGTTCCGAGGTGAGCCAGGCACGTGGGTGTGCTCGGGGTTTGTCTCGGTACAGTGGTACCGTTAGGGTCTTGTCGTCTTCCAGGACACCCTCGCTCTCGAGGAGAGTTGTCGTCTGACTGAGGGAAAGACGGCAGGGACAATGACTTGTGAGAGTTTGTTGTTTAGTCGCTTGTAGCGCGCTCATAGTTGGGGGGACGGACACCAGTAGATGTACTGGACCCCAGCTAGTCCTGTTTCCAATGCCTCACTTTAGGGAGCTTGGTCCAGAGTTCCTAAAGGTGTCAGGCATGGGCCTGCGGGGTGTGTCACCTGCAGGTGTGGTGGTTTGGTTGGTCTCCACAGTTCTTGTTTGGTTTAGTGGAGCGGAAGCTAGACCTTTCGTCCGTGGCTGCGAGACTGAGAGGTAGACTTGTGTGTTTGTCCGGGTTGGTTGCTGGTGTCGCGAGCCAGGCTACGCGACCCGAGTTTGGCGTTTACCTACTTTAGCTCGTACACCTGTTTGGATTTTCCGTTTATTTTTTAAAACTGTGTTCGAGGTCAGCAAGCGGTAAGTAAGTTACAACTTTAATATCCTGCTTAGATATCTCTATAAATTACTATAGCGTAGCTTCCTCCTTAGTTACTTGAGCTGTGGTTTGCTCGGTTCTTTTGGGGGAGTTTCCCTACTGAGCCAGTGACTAGCGAGGCTCACCCCCCTACTCCTTTCAGGTGAGGTAGAGCAGGAGGCTTCCCATCCATCTTCTAGTTCCGGGCCGCACCGTAGCGGAGCAGGGTCTGCGCAACCACCAGCAGTGTAATTCTCTCTCTCTCTGTACACCTCGGGCTATGCCCCAGGTTTTGTTGTACGGGTTTATGGTTTTAGTTAAGGAACTGGCTATGTAAATCTCATGTAAATATTTGTGGAATGGAAAGTTTACTTCTGTTTAGTTGTTTCCTTTTTATTTCTACGGACATGTGTGAATGATATCCCTTGCGAAGCTTCGGCTCGTTCATGGGAGGCGGAGTCGTGTCAGGCTTGTTATCAAGTAAACGAGTCTGAACGATGTGGTCCGTCACAGAAAGAAAATAGGAAATCCCGAAATTGAAAAGAGGTTAGAGTCATATTAGGAAATAGAAAGAGAAGAGGCTTAAATACTCTCTTAATTACCCAATGTCGGCCCTAGTTCGTAGCAAAGGCATGCTGGGCGTGGAGAGGAAGCCAAGGAGGAGGGGAAAACGTGGAGAGAAGGATCTCTCAAGCTTCAACCCGAGTTCATCAAGTTCTAGCCCTAGAAGAGTAAAACGACTAAAGGTAGGCATTCTCATGAGTAAAACTAAATTAAATTTGTTTGTAGATTGTTCCATGCTTCAGGAACAAAACCCCTTTTGTTCCATAATTTTTCGTTCACCCAATCTTTTCTTCTTAATTTTTGAAGTTCTGTAAACTCCATGACCCCGAACCCTCTTCTTAATTCTTGATCTCCATGTATACTAAACTCTATGGTACAAACTTTGTACTGGGGATACTGATGATACTTAGGCTTCTTTTGCCCCTAGAAGCCCTAATTTTCATCCACCCTACTTCGTGAATTAAATCATTCATCTCTACTGTACATAGATTCATGTTACTTCATGTTTCACTTGTTAGAACCATGTCGAGACCATGATAGTTTTCAAATTCCTATTTACTGGAAGTACTCTTGCATGTCTAGATTCGTTTAGAACTAGTTTCAAGAATTTTCATCACTTGTGAATTTAGTTATGAATTTTTAAAGCACCCTGTGTCAAAACAAGGAAGGTTTGGACTGCAATCCAAGACCTATCATTTTCCCGCCTAGACTCAGGCGCAGGACCTGAGAACGTGATGGCCCGATAGGCCACGTTCTCAGCTGATCGCGATAGAGAATCCGTCACATTCTGAACGCGACAGGTGCTGGTGTCGTGTTCTGACAACCTGAACTGCCCGACCCGTCGTGTTCTGTGTAAACCCTAGTTGCGTTCCGACCTGATCCGGTCGCGACCATTGAGAGGGTACGTCGCGACCTGGGACTTTTGCATGAAAATCCATAATTTGTGATTCTTTGACCCTCTACAGTGCCTATACCATTGTTAAGCAGTCATACACAGTAAGTACACATGTGATAAAGTGAATATATTATGAATGATGTAAAAGCCATGCACGTGACATACTTCTATCTATGATTTATCTTACACTTGCACACACTTGAACCATCCAATATGGCTTAACTTGGCATAAAAATATCTCATAATACATCTGGTAAACTAGTGCAATTATGTAATTCAACTGCCCTGTTTTAAATATACTTGTCTACGTTTTCTTGCGATGTTTTGGGAATACCGTTACTGACGCTCCACTATTCTAGAACTCCTCTAGAATGTAGGGCACTTGTTCTCTCTACACACTTTTCTCTTGACTTGGACGAACTCTCCGTCGGATACTCCTTCTGCCAGACTAGTGAATTCTTGTTCAAGGCCTCCGTAAGTCTCCTCTGTCCATAGATTCCCACATGGCCGACGAGTTGGTTGTACCCTAACACCTATGATACCCTTTAGGGATCAATATGATCTAAACGGCTATTAGAATTTCGCTCTCACCTTGAATCACGCCGGACCTCTAGACCTGTACATAACATGGCCAGTAGAAGGGTAGTGAATTCCTCGTGACTGCCAACATCAATCGCGTGTGTTGTGCAACTTTTACTATCGCCTGTTTACTCGACGTGTTACATTTAATGTCCCTTAGTTCTCACCTTTACTCTACTCGCTCGTCTATTCACATTCACTGTACTATCTCGCCTATTCATCTAGTGCTCTCATCTATTTCTTGGTAGTCTCTATTGGCCATTCACTGATTGTCTAAAGATAAACAATATAACTAATGTCTGGCAACATATATGTAAAGGGCCCGATCTGGTCCTGGGATGTGCGCCCGAAAGTGCTATTTGCCCATGGGAGTTAAATGATTAGAGTGTTTGGTATTACACTCGAGTGCTATCTATCTTGACTATCTAAATGGCAATCAAAAGTGATATATTCTCTCGTTGTCCCTTGACAACAACATGTTATGCTATATTTGTTGTGCTATTGCTATACTTTGTGCTATTATGCTATGGCCATCCTGCTATTTTGTGTTATACTCGAAACTTGTGCTATATTTGAGAACTTGTGCTATTTCAATCACGTGCTATCATGCTATCTTTCACATTACTTGACTATCTCGCTCTGTCATTAGTTGCTCTGCCATACAATACATTAATCATTTAAAGCTTGCTTGACTATAGAGATTTAAGTCCTACAGGGTGTTATCGCTTACCCTGCGTTTTTGGTTATGTGTTCTCAGGTGAGACCGAGGATGAGACTTACACTCAAGAGGATGGAAATGACCAAGAGTGAAGTCAAGAGTACCCTAGCGTCATAGTATTATGTTAGAGTTGAAGTTTAGTCTTTTACTTTATTTGATGTAATTGGGCCCTATAGAATGGCTCTGATAGTAGTGGTTGTAACTAGACATTTGAATTGATATGAATAAGATGCATTTGCTTTTAGTATTATTCTTGTCCAATGGTTTGATGTCTAGTACTTGTTCTATACCTGTTTCTTTGCAACTGCCTCACGTTCCGATATTCCACGTCGGGGCATGACACTTGTCTTCGTTTTATTCGCACATTTTGAATACCGTTATCGCATCCCTCTGCCTTCGAGCACTCGAGGCAAGACGGACAACATTTCATTACACACTTCTATTTTGGCTTGGATGACCTCTCCGTTGGGAATACTCCTAAAAGGACCAGGAACTCCTTGTCAAGGCCTCTGTAAGTCTCCTTGGCTTTAGCGGACGTCCATTGCGGATGAGCGGGATGTACCATCAAGACATATTTTTCCCTTAGGGATCAGCGTGATCCAACGGCCTTAGTTTGTTCTCTCTCATCTTGTGATCACGCCAGACCTCTAGCCTGTGTTCATAGCATGGCTAGTGGGCAGATGTGACTTCTACTGACTGCCAACACACGACCATGTGTTGTGCAACTATTACTATCGCTTGTTTTTCATCATTTTACGAATATGTCTCTGCTCTCATCTACTATCTTTACACTCTCATCTGTTCACGTTCTCTCTATACTCTCTTGTTATCGTCAATTACTCTCTTCTATTCTTGGTACTCTACTTGGCCATATAATTAATTGTCTAAGTGGATAAACATAACCAATGCCAGGCAATAGGGCACATAATTGATTGTCTATGTATAGGATGATTTAGGTTTGACCTTCCTCGACTAAGAGTCTAATTCCATACCTATGTGAGAGATAGGTAGAACCATGGGTAATAAGTTAAAATAAACTCACACACGCACAAACTTAGTGCAACATCAATATCTTACATTAAAAAATTTCTCTTGAAGGAACTTAGAACAATGGCAGCAGAGCGTGCACAACTCCGTGACATGCAGTAGACTCTGTAGGATCTAACTCGCGCCCTAATGCAAGCTGCTCAGGGCGGTGGTAACCGTGGAGCTGGGGACCTGCACAGAAATTTCCGCAGCATGAACCCGCCTAAGTTCAGCGGAACAACTGACCCAGATGAGGCCGAGCATTGGCTGAAAGAGATAGAATGCATTTTCCGTGTTATGCAATGCGCGGATGGTGACAAGCTGTTACTTGCCGCATTCCAACTTGAACGAGACGCCCGTGCATGGTGGGAGTCCGTAGAAGCCACCAGGGCTGATGATCAGTTTACTTGGAACGAGTTTAAGGAGTACTTCAACTCCAAATACTTTTCTGAAAGAGTTCAAGAGAGGAAGGCCTCCGAATTCGCCGCACTAAAGCAAAGAAACCTCTCTGTTGCCGAATATGAAGCTCAATTCTCATGGTTGGCACGATATGCTGATCACCTTGTCGGCACTAACAGAATGAAGGCAAAGAGTTTTCTCAATGGGCTCAAGCCCGCATATATCACACAACTTGCACCGCTCAACATCTAGACCTATGCAGAAATGGTCAAGAAGGCCCAGTTACTGGAGGATGCGACTGACCTCACTGATCGCATCAAGGGTAGAATGGTCAAGAAGGAACAAACATCCGGATCCTCGAGCAAGCCCACCAACCGCAAGAAAAGGCCGTTTAGCATCACCTACGGGCCAAGCCAAGAGCGGAAACCCAAGGTCTTTACCCCCTCTGCCCATAACAAGCCCAGATGCAAGCATTGTGACAAGCTTGGTCACACTGCAGAAGAATGCTGGAGAAAGGTAGGTGCATGCCTACGTTGCGGGAGTCGAGAGCATCACATTCCCGACTGCTTTATGCTCAAGGAAAATGAAAAGTGGCCTGCTGGACAGAAGAAGCCAGGTAGACTGCAAGCTTTACAAGAAATGGAGACCACCGAGGAGGGTGGAGTCGTGGAAGGTACTTTACCAGTCTTTTCTCAGTCAGCATTTGTTTTGTTTGATACTGGCGCAACACATTCGTTCATATCACAAGCATTTGCTGATACATTAAATGTTAAACCTGCCTCCATGAGTTTTGAATTACCTGTTACTACATCATTGGAGGAGAAAGCTCAATTGAACAAATATTTCCCATTAGCCGATGTCATGATTAGTGTACTCAATCTAAGAGCCGACCTTGTAACGACCCAACCTCCCGGACCCCGCCAGGGACCTCCGAAGGTCGTGCCGCCACCCACGGATCCGAAGACCCAGAAGGGTTAGAATTTAGTCCAGTGAGATAAGCAATGAATTCAAATAACTATAACAAGAAAGATTGTATATTAATAAAGAAATTAAGTACAACGTATCCCAAATAGAAGTATAGGTACAGAAAGAAAGGTGCAGTCCTTAAGGGGCATACCCCGAGGACTTGCAAAAAGGACACTCTCAACTCACAGTACATGAGCACCCACGCTCACAACGACACTGCTGGCATCGCACGGCGCAACAAACCGCCACCACGGTCGTCCGACAATGAACTCCTACGACAGCGAGTCCCTACCTGAAGAGAGTAGGGGGGTGAGCCTCGCGAACAAGACTCGGTAGGGATTACCAGTCCCTTACCAGCCAGAGCAGCAGGAACTCCAACAAGTGGAAGCAAAACTACTCTACAAAGCTGTAAAGAGAGAAACGCCTACCACATAGTACTACAAAGCAGCGGAAATAGAGAAACGCCTCGACCACCAACCGGGTCAGGCCAAATAGGACTCCCGCAGAACCAGCGGAGTCAAACACATGTGGAAGCAACTAGAGCAACGCCACAACCCGCAACCAGGGTCGGGCCAAAACAACACAACGCGGAAGAAAACCCTCGGCACACACCCGCCGAGACAAAGAAGCTCACGGAACACCGGAGCAACCATGTGAGACCAGAGTCTCACGACACAAGCACCAACATCCTGGAACTCCACGAGGTTGGGAAGGAACAACCAGGTGTCACCACGCGAGACACCAAACAACCACGTGAGAAGCACCGTCTCACCACAGGCACGACCACCTCAGACCTCCACAAGGTCGAGGGCCCACAAGCAAAACCACCCTGCACCTCGGACACGCCACGAGGTCAGGGAACTACACCTTACAGTGCCACCACGGACGGCACCAAGGAACGGGTTACCAAAATAGCAGTTGGGTGTCTACAAAAGACACTCCGAGAGAACCTGCAGAACGAAAACCACTAAACACAGCCCAAGAGGCCAAACTAACCAAGTCCACGGAAACTAGACACGGCTAGACTACAACCACCGTGTAAACTAGGGCAATGAGAACACAATCTCGAAAACAGCGTGTGAAACAATGTCACAGCAAGAACAACGTTGACAACAAGGTAACATCAGACTCATCTTTCTCTTCATGTAATGAATCTGATTCTGACAACTTAGAAGAAGCTTTTAATGAACTGTACTATAAATATAAAGAAGTATGTAAATCACTAAAAGCCAATAAGAAAAATATCGCATGCTTAGAAAATACTAATTCAGACTTAAAATCTGAAAATGAGCAAATGGAAAAACAAATTACGGAACTAAAAAGAAGAAATGAATTGTTATGTGAAGATTTGAAAAATAAAAACGAACAATTAGCAAGTCTAGAAAACCAAGAAACTATGAATAAATTAAGACAAGAAGTAAATGATTTAACAACAGAAAATGAAAAAATTTTCAAGCACACTAGAAAAATTCACTAATGGCAAAACAACTTTAATATTAAAAGGTGCTAGACGATCAGGTAAAAAGAAACATGGGTTAGGCTATACTTCTCCCGATAATGAGGAAATAGTAGTATATCCTAAAATATATCCAACTCTAAAATTTGTACCTGAACAAAACACAACATATAAATCAAATTTCAAATACATTCCAACTGAAATGATAACTAAAATGTCTTGCTGCAGCCATTGTAACAAGTTAGGTCACATTAAAATGACATGTCCAACTAAACACAAAAAATGGATAATTAAAAGGAAATTTGATGATACTAACCAACTAGGACCCAAAAGAACTTGGGTATCTAAAGTTTAGTGTTTTTACTGTAGGTAAACCTTCGAGCATCCAAGTGGTATTTAGATAGCGAATGCTCAAGGCAAATGTTAGAAAATAGGAAGCTATTTTCTCATCTCAAAGCTGAGGAAGGCACAATCACCTATGGAGATAATGGAAAAGAGACTGTGATAGACAGTAGATCAGTAGGCAGCAAAAATAAAACAATTATTGAAGATGTGTTATGTGTCAAAGGACTAAGGCACAACCTCATCAGTATCAGCTAGCTGTGCAATAAAGGACATCAGATCAGATTTCAAGAGTCAAAGTGCAGCATTATGAAGGATGATGCAGTCATCTTTGAAGCTAAAAGAGAAAAGAACCTGTATGTACTCTATCTAGAAGAATTAAAGGATCAAGACATATGTTTGGCAGCAAGTAAAGAGCAGTCAACTGAACTATGGCACCGAAGATTAGGCCACTGTAGTCTGGATGGCATGAGAAAATTAAACAAGAAAAGCTTGGTGGAAGGCCTACCCAAAGTAAGTACAAGAATGGATGGTGTTTGTGGGCCATGTGCAAAAGGAAAGCACACCAAGTCATCCTTCAAGTCAAAGACTGTGGTAACAACCTCTAAGCCCTTAGAACTTCTACATATGGATTTATTTGGGCCAATAAGAACCACAAGTCTTGGAGGAAAGAATTTTGGTTTTGTTATAGTAGATGATTTCTCCAGATTTACATGGGTATCTTTCTTGGAGCATAAAGATAATACATTCGACAGCTTTGTTAGCTTCAGTAAGAAAGTACAGAAAGATAAAAAACACAATATTATTGGTATTCGATCAGACCATGGAGGAGAATTCCAGAATGAGAAATTTGCCAAGTTCTGTGATGATCAAGGGATAGAGCACAACTTATCAGCACCAAGGACACCAGAGCAAAATGGAGTTGCTGAGAGGAAGAATAGAACCCTTTTGTACATGGCAAGGACAATACTATCAGAATATGATTTGCCAAGATATTTTTGGGCCGAAGTAGTCAACACAGCATGTTATATCATCAACCGAGTTATGATTAGGTCAATCCTGAAGAAGACTTCATATGAGCTATACAAAGAGAAGAAGTCGAAGATCAGTCATTTCTGGACATTTGGATGTCCATGTTTCATCCACAACAATGGCAAAAGAGACCTTGGTAAGTTAGATGCTAAATCAGATGAATGTATCTTCATGGGGTATGCCTCTAAACCTAAAGCATAAAGAGTTCATACCTTGTTAATTGAACAGTCAGTGCATATTATTTTTGATGAAACTAACTCTTCCTTGAAAGAGGAAGAAGATAGTGATATTGATGATGCAGAAAAATTCTCCAAGAAATTAAAGGATACATCCATTGAGGACAAGGAAAATCCACCTTTGGAAGACCTGCAACAGAAGGACAAATCTCATGATAATCTTCCAAAAGAATGGAGGTATAAGAAAGATCACCCTCTTGACAACATCATTGATGATCCGTCGGTTGGGGTAAGAACCAGAGGTAATGTAATTCCTTGTGTCTATCTAGCTTTTGTTTCACAAATAGAGCCTAAGACAGTCAATGAAGCTCTCACTGATGAATCTTGTATATTAGCCATGCAAGATGAACTTAACCAGTTCAAGAGCAACCATGTATGGTCACTTGTTCCTAGACCATCAGATCATCCAGTGATTGGCACCAAATGGGTGTTCAGAAACAAATTGGATGAAGCTGGTCCGATCAGAAAAAACAAGGCCAGACTGGTAGCTCAAGGTTATTCCCAAGAGGAAGGCATAGATTTCGATGAAACCTATGCACTAGTAGCTAGACTTGAGACTATAAGAATCATACTTGCATATGCATCTGCATTAGGTTTAAAACTGTTTCAAATGGATGTTAAATTAGCTTTTCTAAATGGTTACATAAAGGAGGAAGTTTATGTAGAACAACCGCCAGGTTTTGATGATATCAATTTTCCTGATCATGTATTTAAATTGCATAAAGCTTTATATGGTTTGAAACAAGCACCAAGAGCATGGTACGATCATTTAAGTGCATTTCTATTGAACCATGGTTTTATTAGAGGTCAAGTAGATAGTACATTATTTGTTAAGTCTAAAGTCAAACATATAATGCTTGTACAAATTTATTTAGTTGATATAATATTTAGTTCTACTAACGAATCCCTTTGCAAGTATTTTGAGAAGCTTATGCGGGGAGAATTCGAAATGAGCATGATGGGGGAGCTCAACTACTTCCTCAGATTACAAATCAAACAAGGAAAAGAAGGGTCACACATTTGTCAAGCCAAGTATACCAAAGAGCTATTAAAAAAATTTGGTATTGTAAATGCCAAGCCACTGTCAACACTAATGAGCACATCAACTAGGTTAGATAGTGATAAAGATGGTAAGAAAGTAGATCAGAGGCTTTATAGAGGTATGATAGGTTCATTACTCTATTTAACTACAAGTAGACCTAATATATTGTTTAGTGTATGCATGTGTGCTAGGTATCAGGCAGATCCTAGAGAGTCTCACTAATTTCTGTTAAAAGAATCTTTAGATATTTAGCTAGAACTCATGATCTAGGTCTATGGTATCCAAATCATGCGAAATTACTTTAGTAGGGTACTCTGATGCTAATTACGCTGGATGCAAAATAGATAGAAAAAGCACCAATGGTTGTTGTCAATTCTTGCAGGATGTCTGATATCATGGTCTTAAAGAAGCAAAATTTAGTAGCACTATCCACAGCTGAAGTTGAGTACGTGGCTGCTGGAAGCTGTTGTACACAACTATTGTGGATTAAGCAACAACTTGAGGATTATGGACTTCATATCAAGACAATCCCCTGCTGTGCGACAACACCAGTGCGATAAATCTAACCAAGAATCCAGTTCAGCATTCAAGGACTAAACACGTTGAGGTTAGATACCATTTCATTTGTGATCATGTAGCTAATGGTAATATAGACATTTCTTTTATTGATACAAATAATCAGTTAGCAGATATCTTCACAAAGGCTTTACCTGAAGAGAGATTTACTTCTCTTAGAAGGGAATTAGGCATGTTCAATTTGTGAAAGACTTATCTGTAAATAACTGAAATAACAACGTATTTCAGAATATCATTTATTTTTCCCTCTGTAGTTAAGCAAATTTTCTTTTCAATATTTCTTGTCTCTTATTCCTTTAAGACGGTTAGCTTATTTTAAAGCTCTTTATTCATCTCGAAATCATGTTTGTTTGTCGTTTTCTGCCTTTATGGCATCAGCACCTCAAAAGTCGCTTTATCTTTATTCTATATATTCCAAAATCTATGTTGCAACAATTCACATCCCGCCTTCATCTCTCTCGACTTGCCTGAGATGATAACCCTTTCGACTCCGGCATCCACCTCGCACGATTTCAAAGCTTTCAATTTTTCCCGCGAGAAATCTCTTGAGGGCTTTTACTCCAATCTTCATTCCAATCATCCAGAACCTTTCCCCATTCAAAACCATGGCCGTTTCTGGAATTTCTAGCACTGTTAGGGGCTATGGAGATGCGTTCCTCACAGCTGAGCAGCAGGAAAGATCGCTACTGTGAAGACCAAGCTGTGTGGGCACAAGGCAGTGGACGTGGCAGATTTGGAGAAGAATGGAATGCACAGCATCGTCGCAGCCTAGGAAAGGATGAATTGGACAAAGTTGGCAACCCTGTCTGAGGTGAGTTATCCAGATTTGGGCAAAGCTTTCTATGTTTGATTGAAGTCTGAGGAGGACGGGTCCTTGACATCCACTGTCAATGGAACCCAGATTAGGATCACTTATGATCTTTTGGCAATGTTGTTTGGTGTTTGTACCACCGGTCACAGTGGAGTACACACTGTTGACATTCGGGCGAAGGGATTAGGGATTGTTGGTCCCGAATACAAACTGAAAGATGGAAAAATAGACATCAACCAATTGAATGCTTTCAACCGTCTATTGCATTTTATAGTATGCCAGACATTGATTCCCAGGAGTGCCACCTTCTCTACATGCACCAAGGCAGACTCCGACATGATGTTTTGGACTATCCAAAATCAGAGTATAAACATGGCAGAGGTGATTTTGGAAAGAATGAAGTTTGCACATACTCAGGTTTAGGACAAGAAAAGTAAGTTGAATGTGTCCCTACCCTATGCCCATTTATTAACTAAGATTTTCCAGCACTTTGGTGTCAATTTAAGCGGGGCAGTTTCAGAAAAGATGGGCCAAGCCATTTAGTCCAGAAATCTTAAGAAGAGTGGTTTTTTGCTAGTTGCTGGAGTATGGACAAAGACCTCAGTGGCTGAGGGTGAGGCCATTATTGGCGAAGCCTAAGAAGTCCAAGAAGAGGTAGCTCTAGCAGTGGAAGCAGCAGCAGCACAAACAGTAGAGGCAGAGGCAGTAGCAGTAGATATCAGCAGTAGCAGGATTGAGGACATCCCTCCAGAGTTCATTGAACCCGTTGGGCAATCTTCTGAGGTTCGCCCTCCCGCTCAGGGGGAGCAAGAACAAGTGTCTGTAGATGCTAGCAGAGAGGATGTGGCACCAGGCCATAATAAGAATTCTGTTTTGGAAGATACTCCCACTCAGGGGGAGCAAGTTGTCTATGATGATCCGGAAGGTGAAGTTGTGGCATCAGGCCACTCTGGAGTTCAGGTGAGAGATGCTCCTGTCTAGGAGGAGCAAGAAGCAGTTGTGCCAGCTGATACCACTATGGAGGATGCTCTTGTTGAAGGTGAGAATTTGACTGAAAAGGAAAGTCAACCTCAAAGGGAGAGTACTGAAAACCCCCCAGTGAATAAATTTCAAGAGGGTGTGATAGCTAGTTCCTCTGATTCAGATGAGCAAGATGACCATGTTGATCATGAGGAGCCCGTTGCTAGGGCAAGTGAGAAGGGAAATGGAGTTGCTTCAGAGATCCCCCTCCTTACAGAGACACCACATCAGAGGACCAGGCAGCAGAGATTTGTCATTAATCTGAAGCATGTGATGGATAGGCTAGATGCCCAAGGTGAGATACTCTGCTCTGTGCAATCAGATATTACTTCTATTTTTATGACCCAGAGCTCAGGAGCAAAATATATGGGCATGGTAAAGAATGCGTTAAGGTGGTTGAACAAAGAAATAGGGAGCATAAAGACCTTATTGTTAGAGATTTTAAAGGAGGTAAGGGCACCAGCACCTCCTGCTCCCACACCACCTGCTCCTCAGCCCTCTGAGGTAGCTGAAGAAGAGATTGCTAGTCCATCAAGGCCTGTTTCTGCAGAAGTGTCAGGGCCTTCAGGGCCATCTATCGTTGAGGAAGATCCTGCAGGGCCATCAAGGCCAGTAGTTGTTGAACATGTGGCAGCTGTAGAATCTGGGCCAACAGGGCCAGCTGAGGATCTGTTAGGGCCAACCGGGCCAGTGGTTACTGAGGCTGATCATGTCAGGGCAGAAGAAGAAGCTATAGCTCCTGAGCCCCAGCTCCTGAGCCCATTCAGACACCAGCCCCTCCTCCACCTTCATCCTCCACAGCACCACCAGCTCCTACATCTTTCAAACAACCACTACCCAGAACCATCTCTTCTCCTGCTCCATTTCCTTCACAATCCTCTTCATCCCCTATCTCTACCACTCACATTCCTCCTCCTTCTCCTTTCTTTGAGGCTCCTCCAGCCTCCTCATCAGCTGGAGCCTCCTCATCCTCTGGTCCCTCTTCTTCTGGACCAGCTGTTATACCTTCTTCCACTTCTCATTCCTTTCTTCATCCCTCTACTCCTCCCTCCTTCATTACTATTATTCCGGAGAGTGCTCAGATTGATGCCCCCTATCTTAGGGACATCAAGGATGAGTTTGAAGAAGTTATTCTCCGATCTATATTGAAGGTTGGAACTCATGTTCATAGGACAGGCTCTTCCATCCCTGATCCTAAGAAAAGAAAAATAACCTCCACTTCCTCTATCTCTTCTGATCCTTGTTATCCTCCTCAGTGGTTTTCTCTAATAGTGGACAACAAAAATAAACCACTCTATAGAGAATTCCTTCAGAAAGTTATTTTGCTACCATCATAAACCTTCCTCATCTCAACCTTACCGATCATCTTAATGTCATTTTGCCTTATACTTCTCACTTTAAGTCCGAAAAATCAAAAATCTTCTCTCTAGCCGAAGCCAAAACTGAAGAGCAGTGGGCTCAGAGTCATAAAGCTTTATAAAATAAGTTTCTTCTTACCCAATCAGCCAGGTTCCCTCCCCGGGATCATTCATTGACTTTATCAGAGTGGTTCCAGATCCTTCACAAGGACACCTGGGCTCCTTTCATTCAGAAGGAAATCAAAATGATCAGGCACTATCAGATATTCAATAACTACAGATATCTTAATCATCTTCCTGAGGTTCAACTTGGTCAGTTCAAGCAGGCTATTAGAGATCTTTGGTCAGTTGAAGCTCACACTGAAGCTATCCAGGTTGACTTTGCCACCCTCCAGTTGCCTAATACTGTTCTTCTTCCCCCACTTCATTCTCTGGTCATGGATTCAGTTGTTGGCTCAATTATTTTTGAGCGTTTTGCCAGAGTCATGGGAAGAATCAAAGTGAAGAAGGGTCATCTGGTTGCCTTTCATAGATTTTTGTTTAGAGAGTATCACCAGGGCCATGTCAATGCTGATGTCCTCGCCCCTCTCTTGTTTGAGTGTGAAATACTATCTCCTTCAGATTGGGCCATATTCTATCCCTTATCTGCTCAGCAACTTACTGATCTGAATGTCTCTCAAGCCAGGGAAAATAAACCTCCAGTTTCAGCTGCTGAATTTCTAGACATGAACTCCATTCACCTTGTTAATGATCCCTTTCAATCATGGGTTGAAAGATACAAGCTCTACGTAGCCATGCACCTAGAACTGAAGCAGAAGCAACTCTTCTACCCAGTCTCTATTGATCAGTTTCTCTCTTGTGCCAGTTTTGGAAAAGTCAATTGTATAAACATTCCTTTGACAGAAATCGCTATGCTGACTTTTTGGAAGATCAACAGATTCTTCATCATCAGAGAATGGCTCCCACCATGGGACCTTCTTATTCTGTTGCTTGTGGGGTATTTCGTCTTTATTTTGAAGAGCAGGAATCTAAGGCTTGGGAAATGATTTCCCATTATGCCTCTCTTTTGTCTCATGCCTTCTACCTCTCTGTACCTCCTCCAGAGTAATTCAATATACTCTCCTTTTTTTTTCTTTTCCTCTCCCATTTGTCTCATAGTATATCTTTTTGCTTAATGCCAAAAAGGAGGAGAAATATAGTACTTCTGAAATACATCTCTCATGATATTTTATTCCGTAATTTATTTAGATTTATTTTAGAACATCTTTGGTTAATGCTATGTTTTGTCATCACCAAAAAGTGGGAGATTGATGATCAGATTATTTTCAATGTAATTTAAATAAATTACATATATATTTTGGTGATTAACAAAATTGTGATAAAGTTTACTCTAACATAATTTCTATGAGATTTGAGCACAGGAAATAAATCAAGGAAATACAAGCAAAATCAGTAAGTATTTATCATCCTGTAGCATTTACAGTTCAAAGCATGAAATATTCTAAGTACACGTCGACTTTCTAGTTGTTGCAACGATTTCCTCAGAATCAGAACAATTTTCTCATTCACATCGATTTTTGGTTCTATAACGATTTCATAAGTCATCGCTATTCTATTGAAGTCTATTTCATAACGATTTGCTCTCATAATGATTCGTTAAGTGAGCATAACGACTTCAACATCATAACGATTCAATAAGTCAACAGAGCAACTTTGTGCCTTAGCGATTTGATGATCACATCGATTTCGATCTCAGAACGATTTGCTAAGTGATCGCATCAATTTCCATCTCATAACGATTCGATAAGTGTGTGCATCGATTTGAGCTCATAACGATTTGGTCGTCACATCGTTTTCTTAAGTGAGAACAATGATTTGCTCTCACATTGATTTGATCTTTTATAATGATTCCATAAGTTACACAACGACTTGGTCACTGTAACGATTCGAAAAGTTACAACAACGACTTGGTCGCCGTAACGATTCGATACAACAAACAACAGTTTGCTCACAACATCGACTCGATAAGTGAAACAACGAATTGCTTATAACGATTTGTTCACAACAATTCGTTTACAACGATTTGATTATAACGACTTGTTCATAATGATTTGCTTATTGTAACGACCCTCTTCATACCGGTATGATTATACCAATCCCCATCGATATAAAGGGCGTCATCACAGTGGGACATGTACCTAACACTAGTCGATAGGTTGATATGTACCTGGATAGCAATAGAGTACATCGGAATTAAATAAATAACTCAACTTTTAATCCATCACCAACACACATTCCATAATGTAAATAGCGAAAATAGAAAGACAATGACCACATTAATACAAGATAAAAGAACTGCATTGTCCAAATAGTGTCCATACAATAATTCTTTTCATACTATGAGAAAAAGAAAGGTACAACTAGTAGCAGCTCCACAAAATAGTCTTCTAAATGGCGATCCTCACTAAGCTTCCTTCTAGTACACGATACATGTCAACCTGTATGCCGAAGCAAGAGTGAGTCCAAAGACTCAGCAAGCAAACCAAAGACTTAAACTTAAACATGTCACACTCACACTAAGCCATTAACATTAAAGAGATGCACACTATCATCAAATCACAAGGGTACACATGGTCCTTACTCTTAACTAGCAACACATATTTTATTCACATGAGCATGCTTTAGTCTATCATATTTCTATTCTAAATCATGAGCATTACATTATACACATGTACACATTTAATACACCTAACATGTAGCATGATTCGTCCACACATTATTTCATTCCATAGATATCTCTACCACTAAAGCATAAAATTGAGCATAAGGGAAAAGAACAAGCTAGCATGATGACTACTTTCTTTTCATATGCACTCTTTGTATCTAATTGTACAATTTACTTGCTGTTCTTACAAGCATTACATTCAATTAAATGGATCTATAATTATTCACATATTATCTTATCCCTTCAACAAGTCTACATGTTCATATTTTGTGTTGCATAAATAACATGGTTGTCTAAGTTTACTCACATACACCATTACATGACGAATTGTAAACTACATGATATGATACTAAGCATGGCATTTCAAATGAGATATTAACATATGGAAAACATAAACATAGCATACTAATAAACTAGTTTTCACATGCAAGCGCACTCTCATTTTTCAATAACTCTCCCTGACATCTCATTTCACATAATTATCATATCATTTACTCTTGTTTTCGCTTATCACATATCATATCATTTGCACTCACCATGTGCCACATTCACATATCATTTCACACTTTATTCATATTTCATTGTTAAACAAATTGCCATGACACATAGTCCTAACTACCAGTAGAGGACACTAACAATTATCTCATTCTCATAACTCATCGCATAACACAACTCATCATATCTCATAACACATAACACAACTCATCATAACATACCCACCACCTAAGCAATACAGTGGTGAATCTTGGTAACTGCACAGACTGGGAGAAGCCCTCTCCACCCTATCTAGTGGTACTTGTCCACCTCCGGGATTTCCCTAATGCCTTTAAGACGAACTTTTCACACATAGAGCCTTCCATAGGGACTTTTCTATGTACAACTCTCGAAGTCTCTAGGGTAGCCGTGTCATTTTCGGCCCAATTATTACACATTACATTCACGTTATCACATTTTCACACATTGTTCACATGTTTTACTTATTCTATTGAATCATTTTATATGTTACATCCATAAATTCCACATGTCTCAGTTAACCTGACATGATGCTACTGTTAACAGGATTTAAACACTTAGAAAAATTATCTCAATCATACTGAGATCAATCAGCAAGTAAATCATCTCAATGGACACACTTTAATTTCTATTTTCATGTGAAATTTACATGAATATTACTTTCTGTTTCCCCAAATCACATGAGAATTTAACCACAGACTTATTGTAGGTTTCATATCATACATGCAAATTTACATATTTTTCTGAGCTATATTAAATTTACGAAAAATAAAATAGTTAATTACATGTCGTTCGTAAGTCAGTTATCATGGAAACGCAACATAAATGTCAGATTGGATAGTTCACAGACCTGCATCTAACATTCATATCATCATAGAATTTTTCCCCAAATTTATCTCACATTATACAATTTACTATAATTTTTACAAGAACCTACACATGCTTTCTATTTTCAATACAGAAATTGTAATAAATCACATGATCCTGGGAAAATTTTCCAATTTGCAGGGCACGGACTGACATATATATACATGATCTATAAAAATTATGGCATTCAAATTCCTCACGAATCAAGTGAACAGTAGGCTATCATATCCAAGGTCTTTATCTAACATATATGTCAAATAAATGTAGTCATTCATACTTTTTACAGAAATTCACAAAATCTCACAATGCCTTCCACCATTCATATTACATAGCATATAACGTTTACAATATATCCTCATGCGAAGGGAAATCCGGAAATTAATCATATATAAGGAAGAACAACTCATTGTTCTGTCCTGAAGAACTAAACGGCAAGGGGCTGACCGTTCACAGAGATTGACGGCAGTATCGTATGCCATCAACACAAGATATTGACGGCAAGGGATCTTGGCGTCAAGTTCCTGTCTGTGTAAAAACACAGACCGAGCTTAAAAGAAAGGGGAAATGTAGGGCTCCAGGTCACGAATTAAAACCCACAAAAATACCTAGGACTTAGGGGACATGCACAAGCTTAAGATCTAGGGTTTACTTGCCTTAACAAAAACCCTCCAAAAGGATCTAAAGGCTGATGAAGCTCTCCATGGGCAGTGCCAAGAAGTCTCCACAACTCCTTTGCTCCGGTTCTAGGGGGTTGTAGGCCGCAGTCCAGTGCCGGGGAAGTCTTCTCCTATGCTTGGACTTCCTCCTTGTCATGGTAGATCTCCAGAAGATGCCTTCAATCACCGGATCTGAGCTCCCAAAGTCAGATTTTCTCTCATGCTCCCACCCACAGCTAGGGTTTCACTTTGCAAGAGCCAAGAGGGCTCTTCTAGTCACTAGGGAAGGTAGTTTTATATGTTGAGCAAAGGGGCTTTGCGCACAGGTGATGGGAGAGACGTAGGTGACATCTCCCCAATCAGGGAGCTAGCCGAATCCATGCTCTCTACATTCTGCAGTGCACAGAAAATTAGGGACATAGACGTCCACATAGCTGGCCGTCTACATACAATTGACGTCCTTCGATATGGACGTTTACTTATCATAAACGTCCACCCATGTTGACGCCAAGTGTAGGGTTGAGTGTGTTTTGGAACATCCTAAAGTTGTAATTTAATGACATCCAATGAACATCACTCATACCTTGATTTTGATGATGACATACTGTGATATTGATGATGACCTATTGTGATTTTAATGATGAGATATTGTGACATGTTGTGATTTTGATGATGATATGTTGAACATGTTATACATTTTATACATATCACAATAATGCTTAAACAACATGTTTTTGATGTTTAATATCTCATATTTTAATGATAATATCTTGTACTAATGGTTTATGTGTTAAATTTTTAGGTTCACACATTTTTGTCTTGGTAGTGTCGACACTAGATCAAAGCAGGTCGACACTAGTCCCAGATTCTAGAAGGGCAGGTCGACACTAGTCCCAGATTACAGAAGGTCAGGTCGACACTAGATCAGGGCAGGTCGACACTTGACCCAGTTTCTAGCAAAACAGTTTTGCAGAAATGGGACAACAGGTCGACACTAGATCAGGGCAGGTCGACACACTCCGGCTGAATGTTAAAATCGTGAATTTCTCTGTACACGTGGCTGTTTGGGATTTAGGGGATTTGACCTAGGTTTCCGTGCCCATGCACCCCAAGTCACTTTATGGACATATGGGGCTATAAATACCCATGTTCCTTGTACCCCAAAGGTAAGAGAACCCATACACTTCCAGAAGAAGCCTTTTGGCGGCCAAAGGGGATTCTCCAGATCTGTCTCCATCTTCAGAAGCTGCAAGCCACCCTTTCAAGAGGAAGGACAAGGGAATCAAACGGAATCCCTGGAGAGAAGGTTGCTGTGCAAGGAAAGAGAGCAGATCCAACTGAAGAGGCTTAGGAGAAGAAGGATTTTTGGCATTTCAGATGCCATCAAAGCAGAGCATCGCCAATTGAGGAGAATCTTCATCGATTTCCATCAAGGCTCCTCAATTGAAGCGTCTGTAAGGCCTCTTCATCGAAGAACACTTACATCTATTTGCCTTATTTCTGAGTTTGTTCTTCCTTATTTCGTCAATGAGATTTGTGCATGAAGTTCTGTACAAATTTCTATGTACGAAACTGTCTTGAATCAGATCATTGCTAGAGGATCTGATCTCTTTTGTGTTTGATCTAGCTTTTGTTCTATGAGCCGTCGAGCTTTGGGTTGTAAGTCGTCGCACTCACTATGTGGTTTGAGCCGTCGTGCTCGATTTGGAGTCGTCGTACTCCGGTTGTTGTTTTGAGCCGTCGTGCTCAGTTTGGAGTCGTCGTGCTCTAGGTGTTTCATGAGTCGTCGTGCTCAAGGGTGTTTGGAGTCGTCGTGCTCCTGTGTGAGTTGTACTCAAGGTTTTGAGTAGTGTGGCCTCACTGTGTGAGGGGTGGACGTAGGAGTCACTGGAGGTGATTTCCGAACCACCTAAAATCTTCTGTGCAGTGGTTTGTGTTGGCCCTTTTGGTACGGCAGCAAGCTAACCTAGAGGGGGGGTGAATAGGTTTTTCTGAGATCTGAAATAGAAACTTAAACACAGAAATTAACACTTGAAGGTTTGGTTAGTTTGGTGTGATAAAGAGTAGTAGTGCGGAAGCAAATAAACAATCACACAAAAGACACAAGGAGTTTATCCTGGTTCGTTCCTTCCCACATGGAAGTCCTACGTCCAGTCCCCAAGCAACTTCTTGGGATTTCACTAACCAAGGGTACAGTCCCCCTTAAGGACACTACAACACCCAACACCCCAGCTGGTCTTCTTCTCTTTTCCGGGCAAGAAGGCAGCCCACTTCTCTTACAGGTAAAAAAGCCAACCTCTTGGTACAAACCCCAGTGCGGTTCTGCTAGACACAAACCCCTAGCTGGGTTACACACTGTATACAGTCCTATAGCTGGACAGAAGTCTTTCTTAGAAAAGAAAGAACAAAGCTGAGAGTTGGAACAAATAAAAACCAACTACAAGAACTCTCAGCAAAAGAATCTCTCCCCCAGATTTACAAGATTCACACAGAGAGAGAGAGAAGAGAGGAGAAGGAGCTTGAATGCTTCAGTGCTTCAGATGCTTGAACATTTCTTCTTGGGCTCGGGCTCTTTCTCTCTTTTCCTTTGAGTGTATGTGGAGTTGAGGTTCTTCCCGGATGTACACTCTTGAAAAATCTTCAGGAAAGCTCTATTATCTTCTTCAGCCTTGCTTCATCTTTTATATGAGCAATTTGAATAAATCCGTTGGAGTTCTAGCCGTTGCTCATCTTCTCTTTCTTCTGATAATTTGTGGTCTACGAGGTCTGCAAGCATAGAAAGAAGTGTTTAGATAAAAGAATGTTTCTGTCAAAAAGGCTCATACCTCTATGTTTCCTGTTGCCACCCATAAGTAGTAAGTAATCTCTCTTTTGTTGGCAGGAGAGAAGAGATCTAGAAAGATAAGCAAAAAGATCTCCTGTCAGAAAGATAAATGATTACGCAAATCAAGAATATTGACTTTTTCACTAGATGCCAAAAACATTTTAAAATATAAAGGAAATCTATGTTTTTACAAACGAATTCACGTGAGAGCAAATCCTTATGAGAGTTACAAAGGAATCCTTATGAGAGTTACAAAGGAATCCATGTGAGAGTTACAAAGGAATCCTTATGAGAGTTACAAAGGAATCCATGTGAGATCGATTCCTTTAGAGAGCGAATCCTTATGAGATCGATTCCTTTAGAGAGCGAATCCTTATGAGATCGATTCCTTTAGAGAGCGAATCCTTATGAGAGCGAATCCTTATGAGATCGATTTTTTTTTAGAGAGCGAATCCTTATGAGATCGATTCCTTTAGAGAGCGAATCCTTATGAGAAGTCTGTGTAAGTTACAAAGGAATCCTTATGAGTTACAAAGGAGTCTGTGTGAGTACAAAGGAATCCTTATGAGTTACAAGGAGTCTGTGTGAGTACAAAGGAATCCTTATGAGTTACAAATGAGTCTGTGTGAGTATAAAGGAATCCTTATGAGTTACAAAGGAGTCTGTATGAGTACAAAGGAATCCTTATGAGTTACAAAGGAGTCTGTGTGAGTATAAAGGAATCCTTATGAGTGTCACTTATCAAATCGTTATGGGACCAATCGATGTGGCACTTTGAACTGAAATCCATATATATATTGAATGGAATCCATTTATCTGTTTAATGCAAATCATTACAGAATATGTCATAAAATTATATTTATTAGAAAATCATGATATTTAATTTATTATTAGAAAATTCATGGTATTAAATATATTTAATATTTAATTAATCATGTAAATTTATATTTATTAAGAAAAACATGATATTAAATATTTTTAATAATAATTAATTAAACATAAATTTTATTATCACCAAAATAAAAGGGTAAAATATAGGAGTGGTTCAACAGTTTGAATTGTGGTTTGCCTTTGTATCTCGCTAGATGCATGCATAGGGATTTCGTTCACACTACTAATTAATTTGCTCACACACTCTAATCACTTTAGATCGTTAAATTGTTTGGGTGAATTGATCTCTGATTCGAAGTAATTTTTAATTGCTTAAGCTTCCGCGTTAATTGGTGTTAGATCTATTCAACCCCCCCTTCTAGATCTGATCCATCCACCCATCCGATCCCCAACAATTGGTATCAAAGCGGGTTAATGTCTATCTCTGATCTGATTTGATTGCTTCTGTTTGATCTCTGTATTAATTGCTTGAATTGTTTGCTTGCTCTTTCTTCATTTAATTCTAATTGATGGATTCTCGAGGATTTGTAGCTGAAGGCCATTCCATTAATAGACAACCATATTTTGATGGGTCTGATTATTCATACTGGAAAAATCGCATGCAAGTTTTTCTTAGGGCCCAAAACTATGAAATCTGGAGGATTGTTGAAGTGGGTCCTTATGAAAATCAGGGAGATGAGGAAAATTGGACTAGAGAGCAGATTAGGAAAGCTACTCTTAATTACAGTGCCATGAACATGCTTCAGTGTGCAGTCCTCCCTAAAGAATATTCAAGAATATCCATGTGTAAATCTGCTAAAGAAATGTGGGATAAACTTGAATTAATGTATGAGGGAACATCTCAAGTTAGGGAAATCAAAGCAAACATACTTGTTTCTGAATATGAATTGTTTATGATGAAATCTGACGAATCGATTTCTAAAATGTTTGCTAGGTTTATGATAATTGTCAATGGACTGAAGGCATTAGGTAAGGAATACACTGATGCTGATCTGGTAAGAAAAACCTTGCGCTCTCTATCATGTGTTTGGCACACAAAGGCTACAGTGATTGAAGATTCTAAGGATTTATCCAAAATCTCTTTGGATGAACTCATAGGATCTTTAATGACTTATGAAATAAATCTGAAGAGAAATGAAGAACACATGCTTAAGGCTAAACTAGTAGCACTTAAAGCTTCATCAAGCAACAAAGAGAAAGATCAAGAAACATCAAGTTCTGATGAGTCTGAGTCTAATGAGGATGAACTTGACATCATGACTAGACAATTCAGAAGATTTTTAAAATCAAGAAGAGGAAAATTCAATGGAAAGAAAAAATATTCTTCTAGTAAAAGGAATGCCCTTTCTTCAAATTTTAATGTCAGTAGAAATAAAAAAACTGATGAAGATATTGTTTGCTACAGGTACAACAAGAAAGGACACATGAAAAGTGAGTGTCCTGAGATCAAAAAGGACAAATGCGAGAAGAACAACAAATTGAAGAAGCCAAAAGTCATGATTGCAACTTGGTCGGATGAAGACCAAAGTGAGGATGAAGAAGAAAACTTTTCAAGTTCAGCAAATGAGGAGTTATGCTTTATGGCCAACAATAGTGATGGAAAGGATTCACAAAGAAAATGAGCAAAAGAAATTCACAAGCATTTATTGGCAAAGAACAGCTTCAATGAATCCAGAAAATCAACAATTCAAAAGACTTTGGCTCTAACTGCACATTCCAAGAGCTCAGAGCATTCTGCATCCTCTCAAGAAAACAAGAGTTCAAATGGGTCTACAAGATCAGGTAAATCAATTCCAGATCCATTTATGAATTCTAATTCTGATTCTGATGCAGATGAAGGCATGTCTTATGCTGAATTGGTTGAGTTCTGTGAGAAGATACAAAATCTTAATGCAAAGTTGAACACTAAGAATAAAGATTTGAAAAAGACTTTAAAACATTGCCATAAAGAAATTGAAAATTTAACAAAGACACTTGAATTGCTCCAGAACAATGATAAAGATTTTTCAGAAGAAAATGAGAATTTGAAAAATGAAGTTGAAAAATTAAATTCTGAGAAAGAGAATTTGGAAGATGAAGTCCAAATTTGTGAAACTAAACTGAATGGATTGAAAAAAAACCATGAGCTATTGAAATCAAAAGTTATTGATCTGGAAAATGAAAATGGAAAACTGATTGATCTCAATGAAAACTTCAAATTTGATAATGATCAATTAAACAAACAGATTTCTAACATGGCTCATGATCATCAAATAAATGAGAAATGCAAACAACTTGTTGAAGAAAATCATCATCTAAAAAGGAAGATTGAATGCATGTTGCATGACAAACCTTTGAACATTGATTGTAGCAATTTAAGTAATAAAATTTCTGATTTGGAAAAACAAATTGCTCAACTTGAAACTGAAAAGAACAAGATGAAAAATGGTTTAGATGTCATGCTAAATAAACTTCAAAATTCAGAAAAAGAAGTTGTTGCATTAAAAGTTGAAAAATAGAAGCTTCAACATGAATTGAAAAACACTACAAACACAAGTCTTGCTTCTGTGAAATCCAAGAAAAATGAAAAGAAAAGCACACTAACATTTGTTAAATCTGCTGCGAACAAAAACTCTTCTAATTCTAATGAAAAGCTAGTGAAAGTTCTTATTCAGAAACAGATAGGGAAAGAGAGGAATGCTACTGTCAAGAGGACTCATCTACTTCCTTCATCAATCCAAAAAGCTCCAAGGCAAATTCCAAATTCACATCATGCCAAGAGCTACAAAAAGGTACCTCCTTCTCCTCATGGTAAGCCTCCTCACATGAAAAGGAGATTTCAGCAAATGCATACATGCCAAGGTAAGTACTAGGTAAAAAATGCTCTCATTTGCTTTAATTGTAATAAACCTGGTCATCTTGCCAAACATTGCTGGAATAGAAATCAAAATTTCAATAAACATGCCAAATCAGTCCAATGCTTTCATTGTCATAAAATTGGTCATATTTCTAGGGACTGTTGGTACAAAAATGATTTTGTTGTGCATGCTCAGAAATTCCAGTCTAATGCACATGCTCATACACGTAGGAATAACATCATGTTCATACTGAAAATGTTCAGAAATTCCATGTGTATAGGCATAGAAATGTTGCACAAAATTATTTTGTTTCTGCTCATATTAAAAATCAAAAAAATGGAAAACTTCATGAAAACATAGATGCATTGATCAAGGCAAAAAGAAAATCTGGAACTAATTCTACTCATAGTTCTATCAATGAAAGAAATGCATCTATACAAAAATTAAAAGTATTTTGGATTCAGAAATCTTTGTTGCAATCTAACATTGATTTCATTGCAGGACCCAAACAAGTGTGGGTCCCAAAACCTGCTTGATCAGCAAGCTAAGGAGTCTTACAGCCATACATTGTAAATGGATTCAAGATATTGGCTGCGTAAGACTAGAAATGATTGGAGAACACAGGTAAAATCTTTGAGAAAGAAATGAAGACTGTTCAGGTAAAATTTCTTTATCATTTCAAACTTGAATTGCTTGAATTGAAATGAATGTTTAATTTTTATCTGATCAATGAGAAATGTGTTTCAATGCTACTCCCAACAATGAACTTTATGTCATAACAATTGGAATCATGCTTGCTTAACTATGACCATGATTCTGTGTGCATGCCAACTGATTTGACTTTCTGGTATATCAAATGATGACATGTGGAAAAACAAGTTATGCTTGTTTGGAAACTATCATTATGCGTGAGTAAAATACTCCGCCAAGTACCAAAAGACATGTTATGCTTAAAGCTAATGGTGTGCATAATCATATGTGAATTGTTTGCTAGCTTTTTCATTCCATGCGCATATTAAGGGGGAGTAAATTTGAAAAAGTGCAAAAATGTTTTCAATAAATGCAATGAATTTCATGCTAAAAATAAAGTGTAATTGACCCTTTTTGCAGTGACTATGTGGTATATCAAATTGTGAAATGTGAAAGGACAAGTTAGGCTTGTCTGGAAACTATCATCATGCGTGAGAAAAATTCTCCGCCAGGTATCAATAATCTTTTCTGCATAAAGGTCATCAAGCAAAATGAAAATCTCAAAAACTTTATTTTGAGTCTTTGCAAAACTCTTCTTCCTCAATAAATTGCCTGTTGAAATATGCTTGATCATGTTCATACTCTTTATGTGCAAATTGCTTGGAATGAACATATCTGAATTGCTTAAATAATCATTTCATATCATGCATATCTTATGGGGGAGTGAATTCAAAAGATTCTTTGAGTGAAATGCTGGAGAAATTTGCTGGAAAAATATTCTGTCATATCTGATTCATCATCAACTCCCATTCAGTTTGTTGACAAATATTCTTGCTCATAAATTCCTCACTCTCACATTGCATTGATATTCTTGGTATATCAAATAGTGATTTGAAGAAAGGCAAGTTAAGCTTGTCTGGACACTTTCACTATACGTGAGTATATGTCTCCGCCAAGTATCAAGATTCCTTTATGCAATTGTTGAGGGGGAGTATTTGTTGAGGGGGAGTTATTGTCTATTCTTCACTAATTTCTCTTGACAATTGTTGTCTATCTTGAACCCCAAAATCATCAGAATTTTTGAGTCCTTGTGCTATTTTCTTATGAGAGAATTAAGACATTGAAACTAAACTCATTGTGCATTTAGTTTAATTTCAAAGATTCAGTATCATTTCAAGGTTAAGCAATCATAATACTGAATGTTTTTAAAATGATTTGCAAAACACTATTATAGGCACATGAGTGGCTTTAATATTTCACATGTGTATGTTTAAGCTTTATTTTTACCACATGTTAAGAATAATTTTTCTAAATTCATAGTCATGACTTTTCTGGTCAAAGCAAAAATATTCTTGTAAAATGTCAAAAGAAAAATGATCAATCTGGAAAGATACAAACAGAGCAATGCAAATGCTTGAACCACTGAGTAACCGGGCCATTTCACCTAACAAGTGATTTGTTTTTGGTCAAAAAGTGGAAATCAAAATTTTCAACTCTGTATAAGATAATGAAAGTTAAACCACTTAGTAATCAGGAGGTCTTGCATCTAATCAATGTGATTTCTTGCACTGAAAAGTGAGATTTAACTAATTTATTCTTGTATTCTTTCCTAGTGAAAATTGAAGGAAAATCAAAAAGACGGGATAGAAAAGCTTAAGACCTTAATTAAGTTCATGTTTACTATGTTTAGACCTATTATTTTACATTGTGTTAAACTTAAAGCTCCTAACGTCCTTGTTAAATACTTCTGCTCACTCATATAGGTCACTTTATTTCACATGTGCATCATTATTTTAACCACATTCAGATCATTATAATTTGCTATTCTTTGTGTTGAGTGTGTCTTTGTGATTAAACTTTGTTGCACAATAACAAAAACACAATAATTTCTCTCAACTGATAATATCACTTTGCCTTATTTTTTTTTAATGCCTCTGACCATTTATTCCCTACATTTCATTTCTTGATCTCCTACAATCTTTATTTCTCTCTCTTGTCTATCCTTTTGATGCTGTCAAAAAGGGGGAGAAAAGGGCCTTCCAAAAAGGGGGAGAAAAGGCCTTCAAAGGGGGAGAAAGTTCTTTAAAGGAGAAAGGTCAAAGTGTGTATATGGTCAAAGGGGGAATTATTGCAGTCAAGGGAGTTCAGATATTGGGAGATTGTGCATATGTTTTGTCATCATCAAAAAGGGGGAGATTGTTGGGTTGAGTGTGTTTTGGAACTTCCTAAAGTCGTAATTTAATGACATCCAATGAACATCACCCATACCTTGATTTTGATGATGACATACTGTGATATTGATGATGACATATTGTGATTTTAATGATGAGATATTGTGACATGTTGTGATTTTGATGATGATATGTTGAACATGTTATACATTTTATACATATCACAATAATGCTTAAACAACATGTTTTTGATGTTTAATATCTCATATTTTAATGATAATATCTTGTACTAATGGTTTATGTGTTAAATTTTCAGGTTCACACATTTTTGTCTTGGTAGTGTCGACACTAGATCAAAGCAGGTCGACACTAGTCCCAGATTCTAGAAGGGCAGGTCGACACTAGATCAAAGCAGGTCGACACTAGTCCCAGATTCCAGAAGGTCAGGTCGACAATAGATCAGGGCAGGTCGACACTAGACCCAGTTTCCAGCAGAACAGTTTTGCAGAAATGGGACAGCAGGTCGACACTAGATCAGGGCAGGTCGACACACTCCGGCTGAAAGTCAAAATCGTGAATTTCTCTGTACACGTGGCTGCTTGGGATTTAGGGGATTTGACCTAGGTTTCTGTGCCCATGCACCCCAAGGCACTTTATGGACATATGGGGCTATAAATACCCATGTTCCTTGTACCCAAAGGTAAGAGAACCCATACACTTCCAGAAGAAGCCTTTTGGCGGCCAAAGGGGATTCTCCAGATCTGTCTCCATCTCCAGAAGCTGCAAGCCACCCTTTCAAGAGGAAGGACAAGGGAATCAAACGGAATCCCTGGAGAGAAGGTTGTTGTGCAAGGCAAGGGAGCAGATCCAACTGAAGAGGCTCAGGAGAAGAAGGATTTTTGGCATTTCAGATGCCATCAAAGCAGAGCATCGCCAATTGAGGAGAATCTTCATCGATTTCCATCAAGGCTCCTCAATTGAAGCGTCTGCAAGGCCTCTTCATCAAAGAACACTTACATCTATTTGCCTTATTTCTGAGTTTGTTCTTCCTTATTTCGTCAATGAGATTTGTGCATGAAGTTCTGTACAAATTTCTATGTACGAAACTGTCTTGAATCAGATCATTGCTAGAGGATCTGATATCTTTTGTGTTTGATCTAGCTTTTGTTCTGTGAGCCGTCGAGCTTTGGGTTGTGAGTCGTCGCACTCACTGTGTGGTTTGAGCCGTCGTGCTCGATTTGGAGTCGTCGTACTCCGGTTGTTGTTTTGAGCCGTCGTGCTCAGTTTGGAGTCGTCGTGCTCCAGGTGTTTCTTGAGTCGTCGTGCTCAAGGGTGTTTGGAGTCGTCGTGCTCCTGTGTGGACGTAGGAGTCACTGGAGGTGATTTCTGAACCACCTAAAATCTTCTGTGCAGTGGTTTGAATTGTGGTTTGCCTTTGTATCTCGCTAGATGCATGCATAGGGATTTCGTTCACACTACTAATTGATTTGCTCACACACTCTAATCACTTTAGATAGTTAAATTGTTTGGGTGAATTGATCTCTGATTCGAAGTAATTTTTAATTGCTTAAGCTTCCGCGTAAATTGGTGTTAGATCTATTCAACCCCCCCTTCTAGATCTGATCCATCCACCCATCTGATCCCCAACACCAAGATGCTATCGGCCAGAACACCAAAACCATGCAGAGAACTGTATTTACACTATATATATGCATACAATGTATAAGGCATAACATGCATATTACTACACCATGCAATCAACAATAATTATACCTTGACATACACATGCATACATAAGTACACTAAGATAATATGTACGTAGATATCTACCTATGCGTACATGATGTTTTACATAAGCATGACTCAACACGCGGCAAAATAAAATGACAAGAATTGCGAGGGCTTCACAATCATTAGGAGGCAATATGAATTAAGTTAGCTAGGAATAATCTATTCAACAAAATAGTTCTTGCATGCACACACTTGATTTGACATATATATATAGTATACACACACGGATGTAACATGCTTATGTACATTATGCATGAAATAGTTAGATACAACATGCGCACCGGTAATTAGATTAAACTTGCACAACATTACTTAAGTACTATATGCATGGGATTCTTAATATACACAATATGCACAATTTATCTAATTGCCTATTCTCACCTAAATATAATAAAAATACATGCATGTTATTCATGAGGAATATAGAATTACAATATACACTACTAAATACACCTACCATACTTGCAAAAATCAAATGCACATGCACAAACTATAAGTGAAAAAAATTCAGGGCATCACACTCTCGCCCTCTTGAAAAAGATCTTCGTCCTCGAAGATCGCATCAAGTATCTGTGGTGACGTCTCCGAGGTCATCACCAGCTACTCCTTGCTCCTTTATTGCCATCGATGAAGCACCTCGTGGAGCAAACTTTGTCTTCAGATTCGGACACTCCTTAAGCTGATGCTCCTTGCTGCCGTAGTTAAGACACCTTCCTTCCTTTCTCCAACATGCGTTCCCGCCATGATGCTTCCTGCACTGGATGCACTTGGGTTTCTCGCTGTTTGAGGTCACAGTTGATTGCTGACTTTCCACGAGTTTCTCCTTCTTCTTATCTTGCCTTTGGAATGGCTTGGTCACATCCTCCCTTGAAGTTTCCTCCCCCTCTTGGAGAGGTCCCGCTCTACTTTCTTGCTTGGTTGCCACACCTAGAATTTCTTCCAAGGTATGAGAATCAAGATCCAGAAGCTTAGCTCTCACTGAGGGTTTAAGCCCTTTCACAAAATTCTTCAAATTGTGGTTCTGCTCATACCTCCTTGAATGAGCACTACGTCTACCACGTCCAGTCATGATCTACAAAATAAGTAACTCAGTTAGAACCTAGGTTACTATATTCTAACTATTCTCCTTACTATCTTCCATCTATTATTAGTAAATTCTACATATATGGACAATTCCTTATGAAGACTTTGCAATATTGTGACAGTGATCGTCTATCCATGTACAGTCTCAACCTTGCGCTCTGATACTAATCTCTGTAACGACCCTCTTCATACTGGTACGATTATACCAATCCCCATCGGTATAAAGGGCGTCGTCACAGTGGGACATGTACCCAACACTAGTCGATAGGTTGATATGTACCTGGATAGCAATAGAGTACAACGGAATTAAATAAATAACTCAACTTTTAATCCATCACCAACCCACATTCCATAATCTAAATAGCGAAAATAGAAAGACAATGACCACATTAATAAAAGATAAAAGAACTGCCATGTCCAAATATTGTCCATACAATAATTCTTTTCATACTATGAGAAAAAGAAAAGTACAACTAGTAGCAGCTCCACAAAATAGTCTTCTAAATGGCGATCCTCACTAAGCTTCCTTCTAGTACACGATACCTGTCAATCTGTATGCCAAAGCAAGAGTGAGTCCAAAGACTCAGCAAGCAAACCAAAGACTTAAACTTAAACATGTCACACTCACACTAAGCCATTAACATTAAGGAGATGCACACTATCATCAAATCACAAGGGTACACATGGTCCTTACTCTTAACTAGCAACACATATTTTATTCACATGACCATGCTTTAGTTTATCATATTTCTATTCTAAATCATGAGCATTACATTATACACATGTACACATTTAATACACCTAACATGTAGCATGATTCGTCCACACATTATTTCATTCCATAGATATCTCTACCACTAAAGCATAAAATTGAGCATAAGGGAAAAGAACAAGCTAGCATGATGACTAATTTCTTTTCACATGCACTCTTTGTATCTAATTGTACAATTTACTTGCTGTTCTTACATGCATTACATTCAATTAAATGGATATATAATTATTCACATATTATCTTATCCTTTCAACAAGTGTACATGTTCATATTTTGTGTTGCATAAATAACATGGTTGTCTAAGTTTACTCACATACACCATTACATGACGAATTGTAAACTACATGATATGATACTAAGCATGACATTTCAATTGAGATATTAACATATGGAAAACATAAACATAGCATACTAATAAACTAGTTTTCACATGCAAGCGCACTCTCATTTGCATTAACTCTCCCTTACATCTCATTTCACATAATTATCATATCATTTACTCTTGTTTTCGCTTATCACATATCATATCATTTGCACTCACCATGTGCCACATTCACATATCATTTCACACTTTATTCATATTTCATTGGTTAACAAATTGCCATGACACATAGTCCTAACTACTAGTAGAGGACACTAACAAATATCTCATTCTCATAACTCATCGAATAACACAACTCATCACATCTCATAACACATAACACACTCATAATCACATACCCACCACCTAGGCAATTTAGTGGTGAATCTTGGTAACTACGCAGACCGGGAGAAGCCCTCTCCACCCTATCCAGTGGTACTTGTCCACCTCCGGGATTTCCCTAATGCCTTTAGGACGAACTTTTCACACATAGAGCTTTCCATAGGGACTTTTCTATGTACAGCTCTCGAAGCCTCTAGGGTAGCCATGCCATTTTCGGCCCAATTATTACACATTACATTCACTTTATCGCATTTTCACACATTGTTCACATGTTTTACTTATTCTGTTGAATCATTTTATATGTTACATCTATAAATTGCACATGTCTCAGTTAACCTGACATGATACTACTGTTAACAAGATTTAAACACTTAGAAAAATTATCTCAATCATACTGAGATCAATCAGCAAGTAAATCATCTCAATGGACACACTTTAATTTCTATTTTCATGTGAAATTTACATGAATATTACTTTCTGTTTCCCCAAATCACATGAGAATTTAACCATAGACTTATTGCCGGTTTCAGATCATACATGCAAATTTACATATTTTTCTAAGCTATATTAAATTTATAAAAAATAAAACACTTAATTACATGTCGTTCATAAATCAGTTATCATGGAAACGCAACATAAATGCTGGATTGGACAGTTCATAGACCTGCATCTAACATTCATATCATCATAGAAAATTTCCCCAAATTTATCTCACATTATACAATTTACTATATTTTTACAAGAACCTACACATGCTTTCTATTTTCAATACAGAAATTGTAATAAATCACATGATCATGGGAAAAATTTCCAATTTGCAGGGCACGGACTGAGATACATACACATGATCTATAAAAATTATGGCATTCAAATTCCTCACGAATCAAGTGAACAGTAGGCTATCATATCCAAGGTCTTTATCTAACATGTATGTCAAATAAATGTAGCCATTCATACTTTTTACAGAAATTCACAAAATCTCACAACGCCTTCCACCATTCATATTACATAGCATATAACGTTTTCAATATATCCTCACGCGAAGGGGGTTGTAGGCCGCAGTCCAGCACCGGGGAAGTCTTCTCCTATGCTTGGACTTCCTCCTTGTCATGGTAGATCTGCAGAAGATGCCTTCAATCACCGGATCTAAGCTCCCAAAGTCAGATTTTCTCTCATGCTCCCACTCACAGCTAGGGTTTCACTTTGCAAGAGCCAAGAGGGCTCTTCTAGTCACTAGGGAAGGTAGTTTTATATGTTGAGCAAAGGGGCTTTACGCACAGGTGATGGGAGAGACGTAGGTGACATCTCCCCAATCAGGGAGCTAGCCCAATCCATGCTCTCTGCGTTCTGCAGTGCACAGAAAATTAGGGAAATAGACATCCACATAGCTAGCCGTCTACATACAATTGACGTCCTTCGATATGGACGTTTACTTATCATAAACGTCCACCCATGTTGACGCCAAGATGCTATCGGCCAGAACACCAAAACCATGCAGAGAACTATATTTACACTATATATATATACATACAATGTATAAGGTATAACATGCATATTACTACACCATGCAATCAACAATAATTATACCTTGACATACACATGCATACATAAGTACACTAAGATAATATGTACGTAGATATCTACCTATGCGTACATGATGTTTTACATAAGCGTGACTCTACACGCGGCAAAATAAAATGACAAGAATTGCGAGGGCTTCACAATCATTAGGAGGCAATATGAATTAAGTTAGCTAGGAATAATCTATTCAACAAAATAGTTCTTGCATGCACACACTTGATTTGACATATATATATAGTATACATACACGGATGTAACATACTTATGTACATTATGCATGAAATAGTTAGATACAACATGCGCACCGGTAATTAGATTAAACTTGCACAACATTACTTAAGTACTATATGCATGGGATTCTTAATATACACAATATGCACAATTTATCTAATTGCCTATTCTCACCTAAATATCATAAAAATACATGCATGTTATTCATGAAGAATATAGAATTACAATATACACTACTAAATACACCTACCATACTTGCAACAATCAAATGCACATGCACAAACTATAAGTGAATAAAAATTCAGGGCATCACACTCTCCCCCTCTTGAAAAAGATCTTTGTCCTCGAAGATCGCATCGGGTATCTGTGGTGACGTCACCGAGGTCATCACCAGCTACTCCTTGATCCTTTATTTCCATCGATGAAGCACCTCGTGGAGCAAACTTTGTCTTCAGATTCGGACACTCCTTAAGCCGATGCTCCTTGCCGCCGCATTTAAGACACCTTCCTTCCTTTCTCCAACATGCGTTCCCGCCATGATGCTTCCCGCACTGAATGCACTCGGGTTTCTCTCTATTTGAGGTCACAGTTGATCGCTGACTTTCCACGAGTTTCTCCTTCTTCTTATCTTGCCTTTGGAATGGCTTGGTCACATCCTCCCTTGAAGTTGCCTCCCCCTCTTGGAGAGGTTCCTCTCTACTTTCTTGCTTGGTTGCCACACCTAGAATTTCTTTCAAGGTATGAGAATCAAGCTCCAGAAGCTTAGCTCTCACTGAGTGTAAGGCCCTCGAATTTTGTTGCATTATTGTATTGCATGTAAATAATTCATGTTGTGTATGTACGTATGTATTAATTAGTATACTTATGTGTGTATGTGTATAATTTAGGTATAAATAATGTATGCATTGCTTGATGGTAGTGTGTACATGGTAGAGTATACATATGGCATATATAGGTATAAGATGTGCATGGTTTCTGCATGTTTTAGAGTTCTGGCCGAAGGCCAGATTGGCGTCAATATCAGTAGACGTCGATATTGTGTCGGCGTCAACCCCATGGATGCCAACACTAAGTCCAGCGTCCAGCGATGTGGACGCCAATTTCTCTGACCTACATGCGTTGCAGACCCGAAATTCCAGAAGCAAGCCACCCCAACCATTGGAGAGCTGTCCCCAACGGTCTGAAAGGCCATCTTGTCACCTCCTGCGTGGGTGAGAGGTCTTTGGCTATATACAAAGCTATTTTTACAACCCTAAGCCTTCTCTTTGTCCCTTTGCAAGAGAGGAAGAAGAGAAAGGAGTGAAACCCTATTTTCGGACTGTGAGAAACCCTCACCTTTGCAACCCAAAATCCGAAGTTCTGAAGCTTGATCCGGCCACCTGCTACATCAAGTAGCTTGCTGGATCATCGAGGAAGGCATCCACGACCTCGGATTGCACTGGAGCTTGCTCAAGAACCCGGAGGAGGGCCATCTTGGAGGCTGGTTGGGAACTTCTTGGGACAGCCCAAGGAGAGCTTCACCAAGCCTTTTGATCCCTTTGGAGTATACCTAAAAGGCAAGTACCCTACCCATAGTGTTCATGTATGTGTCTAGGATGGTTTTACCATTTTTATGTATTTTCTCTCGTGTCCTAGACCCCTAAATTCACCCCATCTTTGGAGCTCGGGTCTGTGTTTTGCACAGACCTGACCTTAACGGCAATATCCCTTGCCGCTAAGATCATGCTTAGCGTCCAAGGATTATGCCGCTAACATTAATTAGCAGCCATAGCTTGCCGCTAAGTCCATCTGAGCAGAACAACAAGCTGTTCTGCCCTTCTATATGATTAACTTTGATATGTTTCACGATGAGGATATAATGTAATCTCTTATGTGCTATGTATACTAGCTAATGTGATGGATGGGAATGTGAATGTACACTTATTTTGTGGATGGTAGAGCTTATTTACATATTTGAAAGCATGTGGAAGAATGTTCATGTGTATGTTCTCACCATTATCCTGATAATCCGTGGTAAAATCATGTTGCCCTAATTTTGTTAGACCATGTATGTACAACCCTGTCTGTATTCTGAATTTCTGGAATTTTCCATGCTTATATGATTCATTGAATTTTCTGTTTTGGGAAATAGAAATCATGCGTAGGTCACGATAAATCTTCCGTAAATTGTGTATTGCCCAATAAATTCGGGAATAAATCATGTGGCTCTATGCATGCTAGGGTTCAGACAGTGAGTTGTTAAAATTGTGCTTGTGTTCAACTCCATGTTAAATCGAATTGCGGATAGCATGTGGAATTAATGTTAGATTTTCTGTAATTTCGTTTTAGCTTAGAAAAATCTGAAATTTTGCATGAAGAACCTTAAACCCGAAATTAGGCTGTGGTTAAAATTTCAGGTCATTTGGACTAGTATATGATGCAATATGAATTTTCCATGTAAAAATGTGAAACTAATGCATGCCGTTGTAAAAATGATTTGATTTTGCATATAGCAACCTGATTAGTGAAATTTCGTGAGCACTAAATTTCTGTAATTGTAGTGTCATGTCAGGAAAACAGAGCACCATGTGTGTGAATGAGTGAATGAGTGAGATGTGAGTGTCATGTGCTAAACTAAGTGCTTAAATCGGAAAACGTGTAATGTGTAAATTGTGCCAAATGTGACATTGCTTCCACGGAGGGCAGTGGAACCGTATCAGGGAAAAGTCCCCCTGAGAAGGTTCAATGTGTTGTGACCCTAAGGGCATTAGGGGGAAATCCTGGAGGTGGACAAGTACCACTGGTTAGGGTGGAGACTTGTTCTCTCGGTCTGCGCAGTCCAAGAGTCGCCATTGTATTGCCTAGATGGCGTCTATGTGATGTGATGTGTTGTGTCCTTCTTTGGTGGTTTGGACTATGTGTCACGACACTAAATGTGAATGTGTAAATGTGTATGTGTTCATGTGAAAAATGTGAATGTGAACAATGTGTAAAAGTGCATGTGTAAAGTGTGAAATATGCGAATTTGAAATTGTGTAAAAATGTGAAACCAAAATGTGAGGATGTGAGTTGTAATCCATGTTATGACAATCTGAAATCATACTTAAACAATAGCTTTACTATGTTATGATCACGTTTATGTATGCAAAATGCCTAAAATCCATGCTAGGGATAATTGTTAAGCATATATAAACAACTTCCATACTTGGTTGTTTACATGTTGAGATTTAATCGTTGTTGTAGCTCTCATGTGTTAGATTATGGTTGCTAAAGTATGTAAAACCAGCAAGCTTAAAGCATGTAAAATGGTTACGTATATGCGTAGAAATGTGTAGATTCTATGTTAGGTATGTTTCCTTTCATGCATGCTTGGGAATTTATGTTAATGGCTTCCATGTCTTAGTTGGTTGAAGGTAGATTTTTATGTGAGGAATGAATAGAAAGCATGTGATAGGTGATTCTATTTTAGGAAATCTGAAAGCATAGTCCATGTGTTTAAATTGTAGATTCACCATGATATGTTGTAAAATTTAATGTCAAGCATGCTACGTGTCGTGTCTTGTGAATGTGTATGTAGAACCTACTATGATATGTGCATGTACGGTATGTGTAGAAGTACTTGCAGAGTCTTTTAGACTCAATACTTGCTTCGGCGTACAGGTGTAGTTGGTGACGAGACACTTGTGAAGGAGACGTTGGAGACCGACTCCGAGCATGGAGATTAGAGTGTTGGAGTACTTGTGACATTTTGTGATTTTCATAGTATGTAAATTGAACATTGTACTAGCATTATCATGGAAGAATGTATAAGTATGGACATCTATGTATTTAATTTTCAGTAATTTAAATTATGTGGACCTTTAGCTCTTTAAATGTTATCGAAACATGTATGTTAAATGCGGATGATGAATGAAATGAAGACAGTGGTTCTTTTACTTCCGCTACTCTATTCTTATATTCACGTGTATCTCAGTTGAATGTTATTGTTGGGTAAATGTCCCACTGTGATAACGCTCGCTATACCGACATAGGTTGGTATAACCGTACCGGTATAATGAGGGTCGTCGCACTGAGGGTTTAAGCCCTTTCACGAAATTCTTCAACTTGCAGTTCTGCTCATACCTCCTAGACTGAGCACTACGTCTACCACGTCCAGTCATGGTTTGTAAAAAAAGTAACTCAGTTAGAACCTAGGTTACTATATTCTAACTATTCTCCTTACTATCTTCCATCTATTATTAGTAAATTCTACATATATGGACAATTCCCTATGAAGACTTTGCAATATTGCGATGGTGATGGTCTATCCATGTACAGTCTCAATCTTGCGCTCTGATACCAATCTCCGTAACGACCCTCTTCATACCGGTAAGATTATACCAATCCCCATCGGTATAAAGGGCGTCGTCAGAGTGGGACATGTCTCCAACACTAGTTTATAGGTTGATATGTACCTGGATAGCAATAGAGTACAACGGAATTAAATAAATAACTCAACTTTTAATCCATCACCAACACACATTCCATAATCTAAATAGCGAAAATAGAAAGACAATGACCACATTAATACAAGATAAAAGAACTGCATTGTCCAAATATTGTCCATACAATAATTCTTTTCATACTATGAGAAAAAGAAAAGTACAACTAGTAGCAGCTCCACAAAATAGTCTTATAAATGGCGATCCTCACTAAGCTTCCTTCTAGTACACGATACCTGTCAACCTGTATGCCGAAGCAAGAGTGAGTCCAAAGACTCAGCAAGCAAACAAAGACTTAAACATAAACATGTCACACTCACAGTAAGCCATTAACATTAAAGAGATGCACACTATCATCAAATCACAAGGGTACACATGGTCCTTACTCTTAACTAGCAACACATATTTTATTCACATGAGCATGCTTTAGTCTATCATATTTCTATTCTAAATCATCAGCATTACATTATACACATGTACACATTTCATACACCTAACATGTAGCATGATTCGTCCACACATTATTTCATTCCATAGATATCTCTACCACTAAAGCATAAAATTGAGCATAAGAGAAAAGAACAAGCTACCATGATGACTACTTTCTTTTCACATGAACTCTTTATATCTAATTGTACAATTTACTTGCTGTTCTTACATGCATTACATTCAATTAAATGGATCTATAATTATTCACATATTATCTTATCCTTCAACAAGTCTACATGTTCATATTTTGTGTTGCATAAATAACATGGTTGTCTAAGTTTACTCACATACACCATTACATGATGAATTGTAAACTACATATGATACTAAGCATGACATTTCAATTGAGATATTAACATATGGAAAACATAAACATAGCATGCTAATAAACTAGTTTTCACATGCAAGCGCACTCTCATTTGCATTAACTCTCCCTTACATCTCATTTCACATAATTATCATATCATTTACTCTTGTTTTCGCTTATCACATATCATATCATTTGCACTCACCATGTGCCACATTCACATATCATTTAACACTTTATTCATATTTCATTGCTTAAACAAATTGCCATGACACATAGTCCTAACTACCAGTAGAGGACACTAACAAATATCTCATTCTCATAACTCATCACATAACACAACTCATCACATCTCATAACACATAACACAACTCATAATCACATACCCACCACCTAGGCAATACAGTGGTGAATCTTGGTAACTACGCAGACCTGGAGAAGCCCTCTCCACCCTATCCAGTGATACTTGTCCACCTCCGGGATTTCCCTAATGCCTTTAGGACGAACTTTTCACACATAGAGCTTTCCATAGGGACTTTTCTATGTACAGCTCTCGAAGCCTCTAGGGTAGCCGTGTCATTTTCGGCCCAATTATTACACATTACATTCACTTTATCGCATTTTTACACATTGTTCACATGTTTTACTTATTCTGTTGAATCATTTTATATGTTACATCTATAAATTCCACATGTCTCAGTTAACCTGACATGATACTACTGTTAACAGGATTTAAACACTTAGAAAAATTATCTCAATCATACTGAGATCAATCAGCAAGTAAATCATCTCAATGGACACACTTTAATTTCTATTTTCATGTGAAATTAACATGAATATTACTTTCTGTTTCCCCAAATCACATGAGAATTTAACCACAGACTTATTTCAGGTTTCAGATCATACATGCAAATTTACATATTTTTCTGAGCTATATTAAATTTACAGAAAATAAAACACTCAATTACATTTCGTTCATAAATCAGTTATCATGGAAACGCAACATAAATGTCAGATTGGATAGTTCACAGACCTGCATCTAACATTCATATCATCATAGAAAGTTTCCCCAAATTTATCTCACATTATACAATTTACTATAATTTTTACAAGAACCTACACATGATTTCTATTTTCAATACAGAAATTGTAATAAATCACATGATCATGGGAAAATTTTCCAATTTGCAGGGCACAGATTGACATACATACACATGATCTATAAAAATTATGGCATTCAAATTCCTTACGAATCAAGTGAACAGTAGGCTATCATATCCAAGTTCTTTATCTAACATGTATGTCAAATAAATGTAGCCATTCATACTTTTTACAGAAATTCACAAACTCTCACAACGCCTTCCACCATTCATATTACATAGCATATAATGTTTACAATATATCCTCATGCGAAGGGAAATCCGAAAATTAATCATATATAAGGAAGAACAACTCACTATTCTGTCCTGAAGAACTAAACGGCAAGGGGCTGACCGTTCACAGAGATTGACGGCAGCATCGTATGCCGTCAACACAAGATATTGACGGCAAGGGATCTTGCCGTCAAGTTCCTGTCTGTGTAAAAACACAGACCGAGCTTAAAAGAAAGGGGAAATGTAGGGCTCCAGGACACGAATTAAAACCCACAAAAATACCTAGGACTTAGGGGACATGCACAAGCTTAAGATCTAGGGTTTACTTGCCTTAACAAAAACCCTCCAAAAGGATCTAAAGGCTGATGAAGCTCTCCTTGGGCAGTGCCAAGAAGTGTCCACAACTCCTTTGCTCTGGGTTCTAGGGGGTTGTAGGCCGCAGTCCAGCGCCGGGGAAGTCTTCTCCTATGCTTGGACTTCCTCCTTGTCGTGGTAGATCTCCAGAAGATGCCTTCAATCACCGGATCTGAGCTCCCAAAGTTAGGTTTTCTCTCATGCTCCCACTCACAACTAGGGTTTCACTTTGCAAGAGCCAAGAGGGCTCTTCTAGTCACTAGGGAAGGTAGTTTTATATGTTGGGGAGACGTAGGTGACGTCTCCCCAATCAGGGAGCTAGCCCAATCCATGCTCTCTGCGTTCTGCAGTGCACAGAAAATTAGGGACATAGACGTCCACATAGCTGGCCGTCTACATACAATTGACGTCCTTCGATATGGACGTTTACTTATCATAAACGCCCACCCATGTTGACGCCAAGATGCTATCGGCCAGAACACCAAAACCATGCAGAGAACTGTATTTACACTATATATACATACAATGTATAAGGTATAACATGCATATTACTACACCATGCAATCAACAATAATTATACCTTGACATACACATGCATACATAAGTACACTAAGATAATATGTACGTAGATATCTACCTATGCGTACATGATGTTTTACATAAGCGTGACTCAACACGCGACAAAATAAAATGACAAGAATTGTGAGGGCTTCACAATCATTAGGAGGCAATATGAATTAAGTTAGCTAGGAATAATCTATTCAACAAAATAGTTCTTGCATGCACACACTTGATTTGACATATATATATAGTATACACACACGGATGTAACATACTTATGTACATTATGCATGAAATAGTTAAATACAACATACGCACCGGTAATTAGATTAAACTTGCACAACATTACTTAAGTACTATATGCATGAGATTCTTAATATACACAATATGCACAATTTAGCTAATTGCCTATTCTCACCTAAATATCATAAAAATACATGCATGTTATTCATGAGGAATATAGAATTACAATATACACTACTAAATACACCTACCATACTTGCAACAATCAAATGCACATGCACAAACTATAAGTGAACAAAAATTCAAGGCATCACACTTATACTATCATAACGATTTGTCTCTACAACGATTTGGTTATGATTGTATAACGATTTGTATATGCATCGATTTGTTTATTAGTGTGCAACGATTCGCATAGATAACGACTTATTTGCACAATGATTTCATAAGCCATGCTCAGAACAATTTTGTGGTTCATAACGACTTGATATTTTAAATAGGTTGAAAGTCAAAGTCTTCGCACATATCTCTATGACATCCATGCATTTATTATGACTTAACGTGTCACTGCAATGCATGCATAGATATCTTCTACTCTCTTGATTATACTTGAGACATCCTTTTAGAAGAGCAAAATGACATTTCTATTTTGATGTACATTTCGTCTAACGTTGACTGACAACAAGAGATAGCATAGCTGTCTGTGTTTTAGCATTTAATGTGTGCAGATCTCTAACAAGCACATCTCAATACAACGTTGGACAAATGGAAGAGAAAAGGACATCGAGGAAGATCTTCTCTTTGCATGGTACGTAAAGATCTATTGAAGACCATACTGTAGCACCCTTGATTTTTAAAATCCTAATAAAAATGTTATTTTAAATAAATGGGATAAATTGATTTAAATTGAATAAAGCGACAATAAATAGAATTTGAGTGAAATAAAAGGAATTTAGCCAATACCCATTAAGCTAAATTAGTAGTGGGGTAAACTAATGGTCCAAACCTAATTGGATGGGCCCAATTGTGAGAAGCCCATCATGGAATGGGAATTAAATATCTCAATTTCGGATATAATTAATTAATAAATAGAAAAAGACTAAGATAAGTGTTAAATAAGTCATATAAATCCCTAAAAAGAGTCCTACACTTACCCTAGATCTTTACCCACGAAATTTAGCCTCTTTCTAATCCTATTAGGTAGATAAATAAGGGAATTAGGGAGATAATTATAGAAAATTTGGATTAAATAGGAAAGGAGGAGTTTTAGGCATGTTAGGACTCTATTAACCATCAAAACACCCTAATCTCATCCCTACCCAAACCCTAACTACGGCTGGAGCTCTGGGGACGAGGAGAGAAGGCTGAGGAGCGAGGAATCACGGAGGAGGAAGCTTGGACAAAAAGTTTTTCTCACGTTCTTCACCAAAAAACCCTAGCTTTTCTTATCAACGCCAGAAGGTAAGCAATCTCTCAAGCCAAATTCGTGTAAAAATTACCCTAGGGAGATTTCATGATCCTGAGTATAAGCCTTCTAGTTTCGCTCTATTTTGATCTCCCATGAGGGAGAATTAATTCTTTGAAGCTCTATCTTATACTTGTATCTGACCCTTCATGTTTACTCATAAACCTCATGCATACATGACCCCATGCCATGAGAAAATTCTCATAAATACTACATCATGTTAGCTTTCAAACGCCCTTGGTTTGCCTATTTTTGATGATGTATCCATTGCTAATTAATTCATTGAACCTTGACTACACATGTTTAGGTCATTGAAATGTAACCTAATCAAATCATGCCTAAACCATGTCTATTTTCAAATTATGTTGATAGATCTATGTGTATACTTTCATTTAAAACTAGTTTTGTGATTTTTGGATCATCGTGTGATTTTATATTGAATTTACAAGTACCCTGTATCAAACAGGTACTACCATGGAAAAAGGGGAAAAAGGGCCGGACCCTTCTGAAATCGCGACGGCGCGATCCGCCGCGCTTTGCAGGTCCGTCGTGTTAAGAAAGCGGCGACCTAAGCCGTCGCGTTTTTCATGATGTCACGACCACTCACCCCGTCGCGTCTTTAACGCGGCGGGCAACCCCGTCGCCTCTTTAAAATTTCTGCCAGAACTTTAAATTATGCATATACCCCTGCTGTTTAGGCTATATGACTCTTAATTAGCCATGATTAAACCATGTTATGGTTAATTCGACTTTATAAATTAATAAATGGCAATAATTATATAAATTTAATTTTTTAAAAGTCATTTGCACGACTTATCATATTCTCATTATTTCTTTACACTCTCACACACATATCATTAATGTTTGCCAATTGACCCTATTAAATTTCTCAATAATGTATCTGGTAATTAAGTGAAATTAATTACCCAATTTCCCTATTATTTAAATGACACATGTCTTCATTTTATTCGCATGATTTGTACACCGTTACCGTTTCCCTCGGCCTTCAAGCACTCAAGGCACGACGGACCCATTTTCTACACACTTCTCTTGACTTGGACCACCTCTCCATCGGGAATACTCTCGACTGGGCTAGGGACTCCTTGTCAAGGCCTCCGTAAGTCTTCTTGGCTTAGGCGTACGTCCTTAGCCGACGAGCTGGTTGTACCCTAAAACCTGTTACACCCTTAGGGATCAGTACGATCCATGGCCTTAGTGTGTTTTCCCTCTTACCCTGCGATCACACCAGACCATCTAGTCTGTGTACACAGCACGACTAGTGGGCGATGGTGACTTCTACCAAACTGTCGGCCCACTAGGGTGTGCCGTGCAACTGTGACTATCGTTGTTTCTCGTATTTTTACGATATTGTCCTTATCTCATCTACTATGTCATTACTCTCATCTGTTCACGTTCTCTCTACACTCTCATCAATTTCGTCTACTACTCTCATATGTTCTTGGTACTCTACTTGGCCATCAATTGATTGTCTAAGATAACAAACATGACTATGCTAGGCAACATTATAAGGGCCCGATCTGGTCCTTGGGAGGAGCACCTGAAAGGCTATAACTCGCGAGGGTCTAATGATCTGGGTGATGGCATACACCTAATGCATGACACGCAAGATTTAATCTATGACAATCAATCAATCAGTTGTTTTTTACTTGAACTCGGGGTTGAAAGAATACCGATCCATACTTGCTATCGTGACTAGTTTACTTGCTATCTCGTGATATGGCCAAATTCTTGTGATGTTATACTCTCGTGAATGTGATAATGTTTCACGTTATCTTGTTACATCATTCTCTTGACTATACATGACAACTTGTTCTCGTATCCTGCCTCCTAAAGACATTAATTACTTTAACCATGCTTGTTCTCATGAGATATTAAGTCCTACTGGGCGTTATTCGCTCATCCTGCGTATTTATTTCATGTGTTTCAAGTGAGTCAGATTATGACCACACTCACGAGGACGTTGTCCAAGAGTGACCCGTTTCAGCAACCACTGCTTTAGTAGTGTGCGAGTATAGTTATGAGTCAGTTAGCTCTTATGTATTAGTTTACATTTGAATAAAGTACTCTGTACCCTAGTTTTGGCTCTGATACGTTCATGTAATAGTTAGTTCATAAAGTTTGATGAGTTATTGGTGATTGTAATGAAGTTTGGTGGTTTATTAATGAAATTGGAGCTTAGTTGATATTATTCCAAATGTGCAATGGTTTGTTATTTATTTTCTCGCTCTGTACTATTTAATAACTGTAATTCCGCTCCGATATTCTGCGTCGGGGCGTTACAGTTTTATGGTATCAGAGCCTAGGTTATTCTTAAGTATAGGATGATCTAGGTTTGACCTGCCTTGACTTTAGAGTCTAAATTTTGTACCTATGTGAGAAGGGTAGAACTAAGGGTAATTGAGATAAAATGAACGCACACACGCACAAACTTAGTGCAAACTCGTTATCCTACATTAAAATTTTCTTTTGAGGAACTTAAACCATAATAATGGCAGCGAAGTGTGCTCAACTCCGTGACATGCAGCAAACCATACAGCAGCTGACTCAGGCATTGCTTCAGGCTGTTGGAGCCAACAACAATAATAACCGTGCTGCTGGAGACTTGCACCGAAATTTTCGCAACTTGAACCTGCCTTGATTCAGTGGGACCACTGACCCCAATGAGGTAGAGAACTGGCTCAAAGAGATTGAGCCCATCTTTCGCGTTATGCAGTGCGCGGATGGGGACAAGCTTTTACTTGCAACATTCCAGCTCAAGAGGGATGCCCGCGCGTGGTGGGAGTCCATTAAGGCAACAAGATCCGACACACAATTCACATGGGAGGAGTTCAAGAAGCACTTTAGCTCCAAGTACTTCTCAGAAAGAGTCTAGGAGTGAAAGGCCTCAGAATTTGCTACATTGAAGCAGAGGCACCTTACAGTCGCCGAATATGAAGTGTAGTTTTCTCGATTGGCCCGATATGCCAATCACCTTATCAGCACAGAAAAGATGAAGGCGAGGCGATTCCTTAATGGGCTTAAGCCTTCTTATATTACTCAACTTGCACCTATGGACATTCAGACATATGCTGAAATGGTTAAGAAGGCTCAATTGCTGGAAGATGCGATCGATCTCACTGATCGCATCAAGGGTAGATTGGTCAAGAAGGAACCGGCATCGGTTTCCTCAAGCAAGCCAACAAATGGCAAAAAGTGGCCGTTCAACATCACTGGAGGATTGAACGAAGAAAGAAAGCCCAAGATACCTACACCCCCAAACACCAACAAGACCAATTGCGAAGATTGTGACAAGCCTGGTCACACTGCTGCTGAATGTTGGAGAAAAGTAGGCGCTTGCCTACGATGTGGAAATCGTAATCATCGCATTTTTTAGTGCCCTATGTTAAGGGAGCAGCACAAAGAGAAAAGTCCCATAGGACAAAAGAAGCCCGGCAGACTTCAAGCCTTACAGGAAGTGGAGACCACCGAGGATGGTGGGGTCGTAGAAGGTACTTTACCAGTTTTATCTCAGTCAGCTTTTGTTTTGTTTGATACTGGTGCAACGCATTCATTCATATCACAAGCATTTGTTGATACATTAAATGAAAAACCCACATCTATGCAATTTGAATTACCTGTCACAACACCCCTGGGAGAAAAGACTCAATTGAACAAATATTTTCCTTTAGCTGATGTTAAGATTGGTGTTCTCAATCTTAGAGCTGATTTGATCTGTATGCCCATGGAGAGATACGATGTTATTCTGGGAGCCGATTGGCTATCTACTTATGGGGCTTGTGTTGATTGTAGAAGAGGGAAGATTACTTTTAGTGAATTCCCTAAGCTGACCTTCACAGGGCATAGACTCAAGAGGCATTTGTCTCTCGTCTCTGCTATAAAAGCACAAAACATGATAAGAAAGGGCTGTGTGGCTTTTCTTGCCGCAATTGTGGTAGAAAAGAAGACAGCTAAGTTATCAGACATTCATATAGTACAACAATATCCCAATGTGTTTCCCGATGAGCTGCCAGACATTCCACCCGAGAGAGATGTGAATTTCTCAAATGATCTCGTATCTGGAGCTGCACCGGTATCACGCCAACCCTACAGGATGTCCCCCGCTGAATTGAAAGAATTGAAGGAGCAATTAATGGAACTGTTGGAAAAAGGTTTTATCAGACCGAGTACTTCTCCTTGGGGAGCACCAGTGCTGTTAGTCAAGAAGAAGGACGGATCTATGAGATTATGCATTGACTACAGGCAGCTGAATAATCTCACTATCAAGAACAAGTACCCTCTTCCTCGTGTTGATGAATTATTTGATTAGATATCATGAGCAAAATATTTTTCTAAGATTGACCTTAGATCGTGATATCATCAGATGAGAATTAAAGATGCAGACATTCACAAGACGGCTTTCAGGAGCAGGTATGGTCATTATGAATTTTGTAGTCATGCCTTTTGGACTAACCAATGCTCCTGCAGCTTTCATGCAACTAATGAACAACATCTATCAGCCCTACCTCGACAAGTTCGTCGTGGTTTTTATTGATGATATTCTCATATACTCCAAGACCAAAGAAGAGCACAAGGAGCATCTGAGGAACGCTCTGCAGATCTTGTGAGACAATCAACTTTATGCCAAATTGAGCAAGTGTGAATTCTGGCTCGAGGAGGTGTCATTCCTAGGCCTTGTTATTTCCAAGGATGGTATCACTGTCGATCCTTCCAAAGTAGAAGCCGTACTCAACTGGGAAAGGACAACTAATGTCACAGAGATAAGAAGCTTTCTTGGACTGGATGGTTACTACAGACGGTTCATAAAAGACTTCTCCAAGATAGTAGTACCTCTTACGTGTCTTACGCGGAAAGAGAACCCCTACGTCTGGAGCAAGGAGTGCGAGAAGAGCATCCAGACACTGAAGCAGTTGTTGACATTTGCACCTATCCTCGCGTTACCAGTCGAGGGTGAAGGATTCTCAGTCTACACTGATGCATCTGGAATCAGTTTAGGCTGCGTGTTAATGCAGAATGAAAAGGTAATAGCTTATTCTTCAAGGCAGTTGAAGCCACACGAAGTTAATTACCCTGTCTATGACTTAGAATTGGCTGCGGTGGTATTTGCACTCAAGATTTGGAGGCATTACCTATATGGGGAGCAATTTATTGTTTACTCCGACCACAAAAGTTTGAAGTATTTATTTTCTCAGAAGGAGCTTAATATGCGACAACGGAGATGGATGGAATACTTGAAAGACTTTGATTTCAATATCCAATATCACCCAGGCAAAAGTAATGCACTAGCTGACACACTCAGTAGGAAGCCAGTAGCTTCTTTATCCTGTCTAGTCATAGGCGAGATGCAATTGTTAGAACAATTTGCCAGTTTGAATCTGAACATTGAGGAGAGAAGTGATCAAGTGCTAGTGGCCAACTTAAGAGCTCAACCCAACATATTCGTCGAGATCAGAGAACAACAGGCAAATGATCCATTCCTAGTCCGAGTTAGGGAGACCATAACTGACAAGCCAGATTTCTCCATCGCTGAAGATGGGAGAATATTGTTCCATGCCAGGACATGCGTGCCTGACAATGAGGAGTTGGAAAGAAAGCTAATGGATGAAGCCCACAAGACCAAGTACACAATTCATCCAGGTGCAACCAAGATGTACCAAGACATGAAAAGGTCATTTTGGTGGCCAAACATGAAACGTGAGGTGGCTGAGCATGCCACACACTGCCTCACCTGTCAACAGGTAAAAGCTAAACACCGTCGTCCTGCGGGTGTACTCAGACCCCTGGACATACCCGAGTGGAAGTGGGAGAGTATCGGCATGGATTTCATCATGGGTTTACCCCGAACTCGTGGTGGACTCGATGCTATATGGGTTATTGTGGACCGATTGACTAAATCCGCACATTTCCTTGTAATTAAGAGTACATGGAGTGTAGATGTGCTTGCAGCCTTGTATGTGAAGGAAATAGTAAGACTACATGGAGTTCCAGTATCCATAGTCTCAGACCGTGATCCCAGATTCACTTCCAGATTCTAGAAGGGACTTCAGACTGCATTGGGCACGAAACTCAATTTCAGCACTGCTTTCCACCCACAGACGGATGGACAGACTGAAAGGACAAATTAGATAGTTGAGACATGCTGCGAGCCTGTGCCATAGACTTTGAGGGGTATTGGAATGAGCAGTTATCTCTAATAGAATTTGCCTACAACAATAGCTAACAGGCCAACATCACGATGGCACCATTCGAAGCACTGTATGGCAGGAGGTGCAGATCGCCAGTATGCTGGAATGAAGTAGGTGAACAACAATGGCTAGGACTAGACATGGTGCAGAACACTAGTAGAGACATACAGGTTATCAGAGATAGGATCAAGATAGCTCAGTCCAGGCAGAAGATCTATGCAGACAAAAGAAGAAGGGACTTAAAGTTTCAGACCGTAGATCATGGGATGCTGAAAGTATCCCCGACCAGAGGATTTCGAAGGTTCAGGATGAAAGGTAAGCTGAGACCAAGATTCATAGGTCCATTCGAAGTGTTGGAGCGAGTTGGAGAGGTAGCATATCGGTTGGCACTACCTCCCCAGTTCTCAACGGTACACAATGTGTTCCATGTGTCCATGTTGAGGAAATACGTGTATGATCCATCACACGAAATCAGCTATGATGATATAATTCTGAACAAAGATATGACCTACGAGGAAAGACCAGTGAAGATCTTGGACAGGAAGATGCAACAGCTTCGGAATCGATCTATACCCGTGGTAAAGGTATTGTGGAGAAATCACGAAGTTGAAGAAGCCACGTGGGAACCCGAAGCGACCATGAGACAGAAATATCCGGAATTATTCGATAAGTCATTCTTTCTCTTACGATCATATGAATTGGGGACCAAAATTCTTTTTAAGAGGGGGAGGATGTAGCACCCTTGATTTTTTAAAATCCTAATAAAAATAAAAATTTTATTTTAAATAAATGGGATAAATTGATTTAAATTGAATAAAGCGAGAATAAATAGAATTTGAGTGAAATAAAAGGAATTTAGCCAATACCCATTAAGCTAAATTAGTAGTGGGGTAAACTAATGGTACAAACCTAATTGGATGGGCCCAATTGTGAGAAGCCCATCATGGAATGGGAATTAAATATCTCAATTTCGGATATAATTAATTAATAAATAGAAAAAGGCTAAGATTAGTGTTAAATAAGTCATATAAATCCCTAAAAAGAGGCCTACACTTACCCTAGATCTTTACACACGAAATTTAACCTCTTTCCAATTCTATTAGGTAGATAAATAAAGGAATTAGAGAGATAATGATAGAAAATTCGGATTAAATAGGAAAGAAGGAGTTTTTGGCATGTTAGGACTCTATTAACCATCAAAACACCCTAATCTCGTCCCTACCCAAACCTTAACTGCGGCTGGAGCTCTGGGGACGAGGAGAGAAGGCTGAGGAGTGAGGAATCTCGGAGGAGGAGGGTTGGACAAGACGATTTTCCCTCGTTCTTCACCAAAAAACCTTAGCTTTTCTTGTCAACACTAGAAGGTAGGCAATCTCTCAAGCCAAATTCGTGTAAAAATTACCCTAGGGAGATTTCATGATCCTGAGTAAAAGCCTTCTGGTTTCGCTCTATTTTGATCTCGCATGAGGGAGAATTAATTATTTGAAGCTCTGTCTGATCCTTGTACCTGACCCTTTATGTTTACTCGTAAACCTTGTTCATACATGACCCCATGCCATGAAAAACTTCTCATAAATACTACATCATGTTAGCTTTCAAACGCCCCTAGTTTGCCTAATTTTCATGATGTATGCATTGCTAATTAATTCATTGAACCTTGACTATACATGTTTAGGTCAGTGAAATGTAACCTGATCAAATCATGCCTAAACCATGTCTATTTTCAAATTAATCGTACACGTTGGTAGATCTATGTGTTTACTTTTATTTAAAACTGGTTTCGTGATTTTCGGATCATCGTGCGATTTTATATTGAATTTAAAAGTACCCTATATCAAACAGGAATTGCCCTGGAAAAAAGGGGTAAAGGGTCGGACCCTTCTGAAATTGCGACGGCGCGACCCGCCGCGATTTCTACAGAGTCGCACCCTACATGTCCGTCGCGTTAAGAATGCGGCGATCTAAGCCGTCACGTTTTTCACGATGTCGCGACCACTTCCCGTCGCGTCTTTAACGCGACGGGCAACCCCATCGCCTCTTTAAAATTTCTGCCAGAACTTTAAATTATGCATATACCCCTACTGTTTAGGCTATATGACCCTTAATTAGCCATGATTAAAGCATGTTATGGTTAATTCGACTTGATAAATTAATAAATTGCAATAATTAAATAAATTTAATTATTTAAAAGTCATATGCACGACTTATCATATTCTCATGATTTCTTTACATTCTCACACACATATCATTAATGTTTACCAAATTTCTCAATAATGTATCTGGTAATTAAGTGAAATTAATTACCTAATTTTTCTATTATTTAAATGATACATGTCGTTGTTTTATTCGCGTGATTTGCACACCGTTACCATTTCCCTCGGCCTTCGAGCACTCGAGGCACAACGGACCCGTTTTCTACACACTTCTCTTGACTTGGACCACCTCTCCATCGAGAATACTCTCGACTGGGCCAGGGACTCCTTGTCAAAGCCTCCGTAAGTCTTCTTGGCTTTGGCACACGTCCTTAGCCTACGAGCTGGTTATACCCCAAAACCCATTACACCCTTAGGGATCAGTACGATCCATGGCCTTAGTGTGTTTTCCCTCTTACCCTACGATCACACCGAACCATCTAGTCTGTGTACACAACACGACTAGTGGGCGATGGTGACTTCTACCAGACTGTCGGCCCACTAGGGTGTGCCGTGCAACTGTGACTATCGTTGTTTCTCGTGTTTTTACAATATTGTCCCTATCTCATCTACTATCTCGTTACTCTCATCTCTTCACGTTCTCTCTACACTCTCATCTATTTCGTCTACTACTCTCATCTATTCTTGGTACTCTACTTGGCCATCAATTGATTGTCTAAGATAACAAACATGACTATGCTAGGCAACATTATAAGGGCCCGATCTGGTCCTTGGGAGGAGCACCTGAAAGGCTATAACTCGTGGGGGTCTAATGATCTGGGTGATGGCATACACCTAACGCATGACAAGCAAGATTTAATCTATGACAATCAATCAATCAGTTGTTTGTTACTTGAACTCGGAGTTGAAAGAATACCGACCCATACTTGCTATCGTGACTAGTTTACTTGCTATCTCGTGATATGGACAAATTCTTGTGATGTTATACTCTCGTGAATGTGATAATGTTTCATGTTATCTTGTTACATCATTCTCTTGACTATACATGACAACTTGTTCTCGTATCCTGCATCCTAAAGACATTAATTGTAGCACCCCGGAAATTTTAGCTATATAAAAAAAAATGAATAAATGGAAATAAATAATTTTTCCATAAGATCAAAGAATTTAAAACATACAAAACACATCGGAAAATCTGATTAACCAAGTGAACATCACATGGTGACCAATTATCTAAATTAGGAAACAAGTCGAAAAAAATTGTGAAACGGAAATACGACGCAACCAAAAATTAATAAAAGTGTTGGAAAGACTTCCAACATTATATTTTAATGACCCGATATCTTAATTGGGCCAATGGACAGCATATGACCCATAAATCAAAGGAAGCTAGAAAATGCAGGGAAATTCGTAACTCTAAATAGGGTGAAATTAGAAAGGGGCAATTTGAGTTGAATTGGGATGCAATCATACATGCTTGGCAACCCAAATTCGTGCCTATCTATGGTGGAAGGTTTCCTAAACCAATACTACCTCTTTTGGAGGAAGGAGTCCCAAATTTTTGGAAACCAGAGAACTGAATTCGCAGCCCTTTCCTAATATCATTAGGACTCTTAACTACAACCTAAATCTATAAGAACTCGTCCTCAAACTCTTGGGGAAGGTTTAACAACGAATTAAGGTCGTTTGGAGGCAGGCTAGAACTTCTGAGGAGCAGGAGAAAGGCTGGGAACCCGGATCTTCATCCCCTGCATCCTCTGCTACGTCCAGAATATCAACTGGACCTAGATCTTCGTAAAGGTAGGTGTTCTTGGGCCAAGATTAAAGAAAACCAACACCATCATGTAGTTCTTTGAGTCTAGGTTCATTTGCAATTGGTTTGATTGGTTTTCATGGAGTATACATTGTGTATTGGTGATTTTCCCGAAGTCTCGCACAGTTAGGGCTTTTCCCGTTCGTCTTATTTTTCATGTGATTCGAGATCGAATTTGACTAAACTTTCTTCATGAAAGTTCTTTTACTTGAAGTCACGATCATCTTCTATGTTGGACGTTTTGTCCAAAAGTCCTTCGTTAGAGAGTTAGGAGCATGATAAGAGAGTCTCTGCATAACACTGTGATTTCGGGCTACTTTTGACTTTTTGTTCTTCGTATGTTTTCTTGGGATTAGAGACCGAATTAGATCAAACTCTCAACATCAAAGTTCTTCTACTAGTTGTTATCTTCATCTTTCATGTTGAACGTTTTGTCCAAATGTCATTCGTTAGAGAGTTATAAGAGGTGGAAGTGGATCGCTGCACTGCAGTCATGTATTTTTGTCTGGGAGGGCCACTGTGTCGACCTGACCTGAACATGTGTCGACCTGACCTGAGCCCGTGTCGACCTGACCTGAACTCAGGTCGACCTGCTGTCCCAAAACAGCCTAGAATGTGTTCTGGGAAGCCCTCTAGTGTCGACACAGTCCCATCTCGTGTCGACACACTCCCCCAGTTTGACCCAGAAAGTGCTGGGAAGCTGATCTAGTGTCGACACCACTTGTGCTAGTGTCGACACACTGTCCCACATTGACCAGAGGGTTTTCTGGAAGCTGTCTCTAGCGTCGACACTACTTGATCCTGTGTCGACACTACTTGACCAGTTCTGCATGTTTTTGCTTGTGTTCGAAGCATGGTGTCGACACCAGTATGAGTTGTGTCGACACTACCTTTACAAGATATTGCATGTTTTGGTTCTGTTCATTACATAATTTTTATTTAATGGCTTAAAAGTGTTTAACCCATTGAAAAATCCTTAATTACATGAATATTATTCTAATTGCTTTCTTAATGACATGATCATACATGAAACTTGTGATTTACTCTTGTTACCATTCTAGTTTGCCTTAAATGATAAATTTTATCTTAAAATCTTGTAAACCCATATGTAGTTAAATGCATTGTTCATTGCATGCCATCACGTTAATTGTTTTTCCGAGAGTTTGAGACCGACGGATTGTGAATTGACACACGTACATTACTCCACACTTTACATCAAGGGCGTGCACTTCTTTTCTCTTCTTGTTCTCGTGAGTGTGAATTGCCATCTAGACTAAAGCCATTAATGTAAAGATTGAACTAAATGATAAATCTTACCGTTCATCTGTCGAATTTATCTCTTGACTATTGTCCTCATGGAATCATGTTCAATTTATTTATTTCTTCTCATCATCATCATGAACATGACATTACACATGCTTACTTATTGAAACTCTCATTGGCCATTATAATGACTGTGGGTATCTACATTTAAAATTTTACATGAGATGGCTGACAGGGCACGGCGTGTGTCCAAGGGCTCCAGTCTAGCCCCAATGACGGAGAGTCATAAATATACTGTTAACCATGGGGTATAATGATTACTGGCGTTGCATCTGCGCTGGGAGTACTTTCTTGCTTGTTGAATGTTTGATACATAACCACATACACGTGTCCTAGTGTACATTCTTGATGGATCTTTTCTTGGTGTACATTGGTGTCAACGTGCCTGATTAGTGTTACTTGATCGTGCTTGTGAAATCTTGCTTGCTTGCTTGCGTGATATGGCCATCTTGCATTTAATGCAATTAATGATATCTTGCGTTCTTGACATCAATTGAAATCTTGCGTGCTTGTGAAAAGTGATCTATTGCTAGTTCTATCTGTTCACAAATCTCATTCTACCATAATCACTCTCTTTAGCTTGTTTTATATATCATGCTTAACGAGTTTTATTCGTACTTGCATATCATTCATCGTACTTTCCTAGTTCTAAAATGTTAATCACTTATATCATTGCCCGCACATTGAGATATAAATCCTACTGGGCTAGTTTGCTCATTCCCCTACCTTTTCCCAATCTAGGTGACTATGAAGTTCAAGAAGAAGAGCAAGTCGAGGATGGGAATGCATCCGAGTGATGAGCGATTCAACTATAAGTCAAGTTATAGCAGTTTATTTTGAGAGTTAGAACATGTAGTAGGAAGTGAGGGGTGAATGTACTTTCCTTTTTATTCGAGTCTCCGTCTTGTACTAGTTTCTAATTTTCATAAGTTGAGTTGAAGTTAAAAATGCAGTTTTTATTGAGTTCAACATTTGGGCCCTATTATTATATTGTGTTGATACACATTTAGTGCGTGCTAGCTAGAGGCTTATTTGCCGACTGTCCACGTCTCGTGATATCGACTCGAATTCTTCGAAATAATTATCCGCTGCGTAATTCTCGGGACGTGACAGTTAAGTGGTATCAGAGCCTAGGAATATCAATAGGATATGTCTCAGGAATAGGAGATACCTATGAAACCTAGGTCACGAAATTAAATGTGGTACCTGGTGAGGATGGGTAGAGACTGGGAATTTGTTAGAAAGAATTAAACACTCCTACCCATTAACTCTTATAATGTATCTAGAGACATTAATTGGTTTCCATCCTTTTCTCAGGAATCCTCATAACACTCTCACACAACTGCAATGGCTCGCAACCAGTGGCAAGCTATGCAAGACACTGTGGCTGGACTTACGCAGGCCCTGCAGAATGTAGTGCAGGCTGGAAATCAAGCGGGAGCAGCGAAAAATGGAGCCGGTGATCTGCACCGGAATTTTAGGAGTTTAAACCCTCCTCGTTTCTCTGGATCCCCCGACCCAGATGAAGCAGAAAATTGGCAAGAGGAAATCGAAAGGATTTTCCAAGTAATGCAATGCAACAACAGGGAGAAAGTGGTGCTGGCCACTTTCCAATTTACCAAGGATGCCCGAGCATGGTGGAAGGCCACCTCGGCCCACCTGCCAAACGTAGCTGAACTAGAGTGGGCCGGATTCCTGGAAATATTCTAGGGAAAATATTTCTCTGAGAGAGTGAAGGAGAAGAAGGCAGCAGAGTTTGCTGCACTAAAACAAAAGAGCATGTCTGTGGCTGAGTATGAAGCTCAGTTCGCTCGCCTGGCAGTGTATGCCCCACATCTTGTGGGCACAGATAGGTTGAAGGCCAACCGTTTCATGGATGGACTCAGGCCCATGTTTATCGAAAGGCTCGGACCACACAACATTCAAACTTACACTGAAATGGTCCAAAGAGCCCAGTTGGTAGAAGACACCATGGCCAAAGTAGATGGCATGAGGGGCAAGGACAACTCTAAGCCTACCTTTGTCAGAAAAGGAGCACCTAATACTGCTCCAACGTTTCGTGGCAACAGTAACAACTTTAACAGCAACAACAAGAGGCCAAATGCTGGAAGAGATGCTGCGGGAGACAAAAAAATCAAAATAGAAGGTAGGCAGTTGACTGAGAACTGCAAATTCTGCGATAAACCAGGACACCGAGCTGAAGATTGTTGGAAGAAGCTCGGGGCATGCTTGAGATGTGGTGGTCGTGACCACCGTATTCCTGACTGCCCAATGATGAAGGACCAGCCAGGAAAATCCCAGAATGTACCACGGCGTCAGGGATGCCTTAATGCGGTCATAGAAGCTGATCTACCCGAGGAAGGGGGTATGGTGGAAGGTACCATTTCCATACACTCTCAACCTGCATTTGTACTTATTGATACGGGAGCTGCATATTCATTTATTTCCACCACATTTGCTGCAACTCTACCTGTCCAACCTGTACCCTTGAAATCCAAGATCACTGTAGCCTCTCCACTTGGCTCAGAATCTAAACTTACCCACTACTTTCCAAAATGTGAAACTATAGTAGGAGGACACAATCTCCCTGCTGATCTTATCTGTCTAGACATGAAGGGCTATGATGCCATATTAGGTGTCGATTGGCTGATCGAATATGATGCTGATGTAAATTGTCGTCATAGATTGGTCACTTTTAGAAGTCCAAATCTTCCAACCTTTTCCCTACTTGGGAATCGCTATCATAAACACCCCATCATGATATCTTCCCTAAAAGCTTCTAAGCTAATCAACCAGGGTTGTGATGCTTTCCTAGTTTCGGTCTTAGTGACTGAAAAGAAGAAACCAAATCTAGAAGACATCCCAATATCTAGAGACTACCCGGATGTCTTTCCAGAAGAATTACCCGGAATACCACCTGAACGGGAGGTAAACTTCACCAACGAGCTACTCCCTGGGGCAGCCCCTGTCTCCAAAGCTCCATACCGCATGTCCCCCATTGAATTGCAGGAGTTAAAAAGGCAGATCCAGGAATTGTTAGATCAAGGGTTCATCAGGCCTAGCACATCCCCCTGGGGAGCACCTGTATTATTCGTCAGGAAGAAGGACGGATCAATGAGGCTTTGCATTGACTACCGTCAGTTGAACCAACTGACAATAAAGAACAAGTATCCATTGCCCCTCATTGATGAACTGTTTGATCAGATCTCTGGCGCTCAATATTTCTCCAAGATAGATCTAAGGTCGGGCTACCATCAACTGAGAATAAAGGGAGAAGATATACACAAGTCTGCATTCCGGAGTAGATATGGTCACTATGAGTTCATGGTCATGCCTTTTGGTTTAACAAATGCTCCAGCGGCTTTCATGCAACTTATGAACAATATTTATAGGCCGTACTTGGACCAGTTTGTAGTGGTGTTCATTGATGACATTCTTATTTACTCCAAGTCCAAAGAAGAACACGAGGAACACTTGAGGATTGCTCTGCAAGTGCTTAGAGACAATCAACTCTATGCCAAAATTAGTAAGTGTGAATTCTGGATGGAAGAGGTGTCTTTCCTTGGCCACATCATATCCAAGGAGGGAATCGCTGTAGATCCATCCAAGGTGGAAGCAGTAAAGAACTGGGCAAGGCCGACAACTGTGTCGGAGATTAGAAGCTTCCTAGGTTTAGCCGGATACTATCGCCGCTTTATTAAAGATTTTTCGAAGGTAGCTGTACCACTGACCAGGCTTACCAGGAAGGAGAATCCATTTGTATGGACTGAGGAATGTGAAGAGAGTTTCCGGGCATTGAAAGAGCACCTCACCTCAGCACCTGTGCTCGCCCTACCAATCGTTGGGGGTAGTTTTGAAGTGTACACCGATGCATCCGGGATCGGCTTAGGCTGTGTGCTGATGCAAGAAGGGAAGGTTATATGCTACGCGTCCAGACAATTAAAGAAGCACGAGGACAATTATCCCGTTCATGATCTGGAGCTAGCTGCGGTGGTCTTCGCTCTGAAGATATGGCGTCATTATCTTTATGGTGAGAAATTCATAGTGTTTTCTGACCACAAAAGCCTGAAGTATCTGTTTTCTCAGCAGGATTTGAACATGAGACAGCGGAGGTGGTTGGAGTATCTCAAGGACTTCGACTTCTCTATCCAATATCATCCAGGAAAAGCAAATGCTGTGGCAGATGCTCTTAGCAGGAAGCCGATGGCTACCTTATCTAGTCTCATGGTGGGCGAATGGAGATTGTGGAAGACTTTGCCAAGTTGGATATTGATGCTAACACTAAGAAGAAGGGATGCCTGATTGCAAGTGTGAGAGTACAACCTAACCTACATGAAGATATTATAGCACTCCAAAACGATGACCATGTACTTGTGGAGATCAAGGCTAATCTAGATCAAAGGCCGGATTTCTCATTAACTGCAGATGGGAAATTAATGTTCCGGGATCGAGTCTGCGTACCCAACCATGCAGAGACAAGGAAAATGATTATGGATGAAGCTCACAAGACCAGGTATATCATTCATCCTGGAACTACCAAAATGTATCAGGATCTGAAGAGAAGCTTTTGGTGGCCAAATATGAAAGGGGAGGTGGCAGAATATGTCGCCAAATGTCTAACCTGTCAAAAGATCAAGGCAGAACACTTGCGACCTGCAGGTAAACTTAAACCATTAGAAATCCCGACATGGAAATGGGAAGGAATAGGGATGGACTTTATTTTTGGACTACCTAAATCTAGAGGTGGATTCGATGGCATATGGGTAATAGTTGATCGTCTAACTAAGTCTGCTCACTTTTTACCAATAAAGAACAAGTGGTCAGTTGATGTCTTAGCTGCATTATATGTGAAGGAAATAGTCAGATTACATGGAGTACCGGTGTCTATCGTGTCGGATAGAGACCCTCGGTTCACATCCCATTTTTGGAAAGGACTACATTTTTCCTTGGGATCTAAACTTAACTTCAGCACGGCTTTCCATCCACAGACTGATGGTCAGACGGAAAGAACCAACCAGGTGATTGAGGATATGCTTAGAGCTTGTGTCCTAGATTTTGGAGGAAGCTGGCATGAACACTTATCTCTTGTAGAGTTTGCCTACAACAATAGCTATCAGGCTAGCATTCAAATGGCACCATTTGAAGCACTTTACGGCAGGAGCTGCCGATCTCCAGTATGCTGGTATGAAGTTGGTGAAAGGCAAGTACTAGGACCAGAGATGATAAGGGAAACCACAGAGAAGGTGAAGCTTATCAGGGAAAGAATGGCAGTAGCACAACAAAGGCAGAAGTCATATGCGGACAAGAGAAGGAGAGACCTAGAGTTTCAGGTGGGAGATCATGTATTTTTAAAAGTATCTCCGGGCCGTGGAATTAGAAGGTTTGGAATTAAAGGCAAACTAACACCAAGGTTCGTCGGGCCTTTCGAGATCCTCGAGAGAGTAGGCGAAGTTGCGTACCGGCTGGCATTACCACCCCGGCTGGAGGGAGTACACGATGTATTCCACGTATCTATGCTGAAGAAGTACGTACGTGATCCCTACCATGTCATAGAGTATGAACTCCTGGAGTTTAATAAAGACGGGACTTACAAGGAAATGCCAATTGAGATCGTTGATCGTGAACTGCGCCAATTAAGGAACAAGGTCATCCCACTGGTAAGAGTTAGATGGAACCAACGCCTAGAAGAAGACGACACGTGGGAGACTGAAGAAGCAATGCGCAAAAGATTCCGGAGCTATTCACAAGTAAGTACATCTCACTTGTACAATAATTTTCTATACATGAATTTGGGGACCAAATTCTCTTAAGTGGGGGAGGGTGTAGCACCCCGGAAATTTTAGCTATATAAAAAAAATGAATAAATGGAAATAAATAATTTTTCCATAAGATCAAAGAATTTAAAACATACGTATCAATATCGTATGTGTCAAAACACATCGGAAAATCTGATTAACCAAGTGAACATCACATGGTGACCAATTATCCAAATTAGGAAACAAGTCGAAAAAAATTGTGAAACGGAAATACGACGCAACCAAAAATTTAATAAAAGTGTTGGAAAGACTTCCAACATTATATTTTAATGACCCGATATCTTAATTGGGCCAATGGACAGCATATGACCCATAAATCAAAGGAAGCTAGAAAATGCAGGGAAATTCGTAACTCTAAATATGCTGAAATTAGAAAGGGGCAATTTGAGTTGAATTGGGATGCAATCATACATGCTTGGCAACCCAAATTCGTGCCTATCTATGGTGAAGGTTTCCTAAACCAATACTACCTCTTTTGGAGGAAGGAGTCCCAAATTTTTGGAAACCAGGGAACTGAATTCGCAGCCCTTTCCTAATATCATTAGGACTCTTAACTACAACCTAAATCTATAAGAACTCATCCTCAAACTCTTGGGGAAGGTTTAACAACGAATTAAGGTCGTTTGGAGGCAGGCTAGAACTTCTGAGGAGCAGGAGAAAGGCTGGGAACCCGGATCTTCATCCCCTGCATCCTCTGCTACGTCCAGAATATCAACTGGACCTAGATCTTCGTAAAGGTAGGTGTTCTCGGGCCAAGATTAAAGAAAACCAACACCATCATGTAGTTCTTTGAGTCTAGGTTCATTTGCAATTGGTTTGATTGGTTTTCATGGAGTATACATTGTGTATTGGTGATTTTCCCGAAGTCTCGCACAGTTAGGGCTTTTCCCGTTCGTCTTATTTTTCATGTGATTCGAGATCGAATTTGACTAAACTTTCTTCATGAAAGTTCTTTTACTGAAGTCACGATCATCTTCTATGTTGGAAGTTTTGTCCAAACGTCCTTCGTTAGAGAGTTAGGAGCATGATAAGAGAGTCTCTGCATAACACTGTGATTTCGGGCTACTTTTGACTTTTTGTTCTTCGTATGTTTTCTTGGGATTCGAGACCGAATTAGATCAAACTATCAACATCAACGTTCTTCTACTAGTTGTTATCTTCATCTTTCATGTTGAACGTTTTGTCCAAATGTCATTCGTTAGAGAGTTATAAGAGGTGGAAGTGGATCGCTGCACTGCAGTCATGTATTTTTGTCTGGGAGGGCCACTGTGTCGACCTGACCTGAACATGTGTCGACCTGACCTGAGCCCGTGTCGACCTGACCTGAACTCAGGTCGACCTGCTGTCCCAAAACAGCCTAGAATGTGTTCTGGAAGCCCTCTAGTGTCGACACAGTCCCATCTCGTGTCGACACACTCCCCCAGTTTGACCCAGAAAGTGCTGGGAAGCTGATCTAGTGTCGACACCACTTGTGCTAGTGTCGACACACTGTCCCACATTGACCAGAGGGTTTTCTGGAAGCTGTCTCTAGCGTCGACACTACTTGATCCTGTGTCGACACTACTTGACCAGTTCTGCATGTTTTTGCTTTGTGTTCGAAGCATGGTGTCGACACCAGTATGAGTTGTGTCGACACTACCTTTACAAGATATTGCATGTTTTGGTTCTGTTCATTACATAATTTTTATTTAATGGCTTAAAAGTGTTTAACCCATTGAAAAATCCTTAATTACATGAATATTATTCTAATTGCTTTCTTAATGACATGATCATACATGAAACTTGTGATTTACTCTTGTTACCATTCTAGTTTGCCTTAAATGATAAATTTTATCTTAAAATCTTGTAAACCCATATGTAGTTAAATGCATTGTTCATTGCATGCCATCACGTTAATTGTTTTTCCGAGAGTTTGAGACCGACGGATTGTGAATTGACACACGTACATTACTCCACACTTTACATCAAGGGCGTGCACTTCTTTTCTCTTCTTGTTCTCGTGAGTGTGAATTGCCATCTAGACTAAAGCCATTAATGTAAAGATTGAACTAAATGATAAATCTTACCGTTCATCTGTCGAATTTATCTCTTGACTATTGTCCTCATGGAATCATGTTCAATTTATTTATTTCTTCTCATCATCATCATGAACATGACATTACACATGCTTACTTATTGAAACTCTCATTGGCCATTATTAATGACTGTGGGTATCTACATTTAAAATTTTACATGAGATGGCTGACAGGGCACGGCGTGTGTCCAAGGGCTCCAGTCTAGCCCCAATGACGGAGAGTCATAAATATACTGTTAACCATGGGGTATAATGATTACTGGCGTTGCATCTGCGCTGGGAGTACTTTCTTGCTTGTTGAATGTTTGATACATAACCACATACACGTGTCCTAGTGTACATTCTTGATGGATCTTTTCTTGGTGTACATTGGTGTCAACGTGCCTGATTAGTGTTACTTGATCGTGCTTGTGAAATCTTGCTTGCTTGCTTGCGTGATATGGCCATCCTGCATTTAATGCAATTAATGATATCTTGCGTTCTTGACATCAATTGAAATCTTGCGTGCTTGTGAAAAGTGATCTATTGCTAGTTCTATCTCGTTCACAAATCTCATTCTACCATAATCACTCTCTTTAGCTTGTTTTATATATCATGCTTTAACGAGTTTTATTCGTACTTGCATATCATTCATCGTACTTTCCTAGTTCTAAAATGTTAATCACTTATATCATTGCCCGCACATTGAGATATAAATCCTACTGGGCTAGTTTGCTCATTCCCCTACCTTTTCCCAATCTAGGTGACTATGAAGTTCAAGAAGAAGAGCAAGTCGAGGATGGGAATGCATCCGAGTGATGAGCGATTCAACTATAAGTCAAGTTATAGCAGTTATTTTGAGAGTTAGAACATGTAGTAGGAAGTGAGGGGTGAATGTACTTTCCTTTTTATTCGAGTCTCCATCTTGTACTAGTTTCTAATTTTCATAAGTTGAGTTGAAGTTAAAAATGCAGTTTTTATTGAGTTCAACATTTGGGCCCTATTATTATATTGTGTTGATACACATTTAGTGCGTGCTAGCTAGAGGCTTATTTGCCGACTGTCCACGTCTCGTGATATCGACTCGAATTCTTCGAAATAATTATCCGCTGCGTAATTCTCGGGACGTGACATTAATTACTTTAAGCATGCTTGTTCTCATGAGATATTAAGTCCTACTGGGCATTATTCGCTCATCCTGCATATTTATTTCATGTGTTTCAGGTGAGTCAGATTATGACCACACCCACGAGGAGGGGAATGAGGATGTTGTCCAAGAGTGGCCCGTTTCAACAACCACTGCTTTAGTAGTGTGCGAGTATAGTTAAGAGTCAGTTAGCTCTTATGTATTAGTTTAGATTTGAATAAAGTACTATGGGCCCTAGTTTTGGCTCTGATACATTGATGTAATAGTTAGTTCATGAAGTTTGATGAGTTATTGGTGATTGTAATGAAGTTTAGTGGTTTATTAATGAAATTGGAGCTTAGTTGATATTATTCCAAATGTGCAATGGTTTGTTATTTATTTTCTCGCTATGTACTATTTAATAAGTGTAATTTCGCTCCGATATTCTGCGTCGGGGCGTTACACATACAGTCTAACGTACACCAGCACTTAGAGACAACAGTTACTTCAACGTTCAATTTTCAAATGGAAGACATATATAGAAGTCTGTTGCTCCAGAACAAGATAGCGCTTACAACAATCTTTTACAAACCTTCTACGAGCAACTAAAAGAACAAATCTTCACTCTTTTTGCTTTGTCTAGCTCGTAGCTCTCTGCATTCTTGGTGTTAGCCTTGAGAGCTTTTGTGTACTGAGAGTGCTCCTCATTGTAGAACCTTTCCTCTCAGTCTTAGCTTCAGATTGAGCATTGTTCTATGAGCTTGATCTAGGGGCTTGTCTTCTTGAACACATTCTTGTGTTTGTTTCCCCTTCATGTTGAAGGAAGACCTGGGGATTCCAGGGTGTTTGTTTCCCTTCGTGTTGAAGGAAGACCTGGTGGGATCTAGAGTGTTGTATTTCGTCTTCGGGTTGTGAAGAGAAGATCAATTGCGGCTGGGTATGTAAGTGTCCTTAAGGGGGACTGTACCCTTATGTAGTAGAATCCTTAGTGGTTGCTCAGGGACTGGATGTTGGACTCCTGTGCAGAAGAGGTCCGAACCAGGATAAAATCATGTGCAGTGTGCGTGTGCTTGCCTCGTGTTTGGTGTCTTCTTTTTACTAACACTAACAATCATCAAAGTGTGTTTTGTGTGAACGTTTTTGTGAACAGGTTTAGGTATTCAAAAAATTTTTCCCATTCACCTCCCCTCTGGGCTTGCTAGCTGGGCAACAACCTCGACTGACGCTTCTACTGTCGGCTCCATCCACCCCCGTGAGTAGTCATCTACCTAAACTTCGAGCGCAGGCCGGAACTGCCTGAACTGCCCTAGCCTGAAGAAGAAGAAGTCAGACTATCGCGACTACCTGCGGGATGCTGGTACGGTGAGGCCCTAGAAGAAGCTCCTCCCTGCTACTGCTGTTGGGGCTGCCAGGTCTCTCTCTCCAAGGCGGTGGCCTTAGCCACGACCTCTCCCAAAGTGGCACACATGTAAGCAGTCACGCCCCACCTCAAGTCTGGCCTCAATCCTGTAATAAACCTCTCTGCACAAGCCTACTCATTGCTGGCCACATGAGGAACATGCCTCAACAACCGGACAAACCTCTGATGGTACTGGGTAACTGACAAATCACCCTGAACCAACTCATAAAACTGATCTCATCTCTCATGTCCAGCATAGTCAGGAAAGTACTTGCCGTGAAGGACCCCAAAAAACCTCTGCCAAGTGATCTGATCCAAATGCTGCCTTGGAAAGTGAGTCTGCCTCTGAACTCTCCACCACTCATGAGCTGGCCCCTTGAGCTGATACACTGTCAGTCTCACCTGGTCCTCCTTGGCGCACTCCATGGTCTCGAACGTGCGCTCCAACTCGTACGTCCAACTCTCTACCTTGTCTGGATCATAGTCACCGAAGAACATCGGCGGTCGGAGATGCAAAAACCTCTCCAAGAGGGCAGTCCTGTCCTCAGTGACAGCCGTCCTCCGCCTACCGGCTCGGGTACTCCCAGTATCCGACGCTTGCTGAGCTAATGGCTGCTCCACCTGCAGATCTTCCTGCTGCTCCGGTACTACTGGGGGAGGTATCGGAGGCTGACCTCCTGCTGCTGCCTGCCCAGGCTGCCACGCTCCTTGGTACAGGGTCCTGAAGAACTGCTCAGCCATGGGGAACCAATCTACATACTGCTGTTGCTGGGGCTGCTGCCACTGCTGTTGCTGCTGCTGCCGCCTCTGCTCCCTGAGGCTGTGCCACCGACTCCTCTACCGACGCCTCCTACTCAACCTGACCCGACGTTGGCATATCTGACTCACCCTGCTACTCTATCAGCTCTCTGACCTGTCTACGCCTGCGTGGAGCCATATCCAGCACGGCACACAACCAACAAGGTTAATGATACCAACTCAGGTGGCTAGCAGTGTACTTGTACTATTGTTGGGACTTCATGTTGCAGTTTAAATCCACTACAAGTCTTGTCAGACTCTCGCCCTGATACCAACTGTAACAACCCCGAGAACCCGACCCTCAGCCCAAGTCGAGGACCCAATTTTCGCCTTCGCCGTCGCCGCCCACGGATTCGAAGACCCGGAAGGGATATAACACAAGTCTAACAGAATATGTAAGGGAAATAAATGGCAACTACTGAACTAGAAGCACACACGCGGAAGCAGAAAGGAGAGCGAGACCGCAGCATGTCGCTCTAGGTATAGTCCCAACACACGCACACTAGTACAAGTAAAAAGGGAAGTACAAAGCCCTTAGGGGCATCCCCCGAGGGTGACGTACAACTGAAAGTGGGGGGGGGGGGGGAGAACACTGCTAGCTGCGGGAACGACGACTACCGCCGCACCTCCTCCGCCCGATGCGCGCCCTGCCGCTGCTAAGAAGTCTCACCTGGAAAAGAAAGAGATGAGCCTCACAATAGAAGCTCAGTAGGGACTACCAATCTCCTACTGACTCTAACAGGTAGAAGAATATATAAACAATTAATTAACAACAGTTATATCTTCTACTCTACAAGGGAAAGTGCGGAAGCAAAGCTACTAACTAGCAACGGTACAGAAGGACACCACGGTCGGAAAACTCCGTAAAACTGCACGTTGTGACCACCACACGGCTGGCAACGCAGACAGAGCGAACTCAGCCTGGACAAGAGACACTAGCTACGGAAAATGCTACCACTAGTCAACCAGTCAGGTGCGTCCACTGACGTCTTATCCTCGACCCAAGTCCAAACCTCCACGTCTCGTCAGAGTGAGGCAGGAACACAAGTAACACAACAATAACCGCCGTAGTCTGGCCGGACTACGGTCCCACGCCCGGCCTCTCTAAGTGGTTCTGGGGCCACAAAGAGCGAGGCAGCGAGAAAAGGACTGACTGGCCTGCGCCGAGAAGGACTCCAAATGACCTCGGCATCCCAGACCAATCAAGAGAGCTCTGCAAACGACTCAATGTCGTTGCCCTAACCACTGTTTCCCCCTCTGCTCCAGAGTCCGCGACTCGAGCACACCCGTCGCCCGGAGTACTCCCTCAACAGGCGCGCGGGGACGGGGGTCCTAGGCAACGGTAACAACCTCTCTAACGGGACAAGCCCTCAATTGCCGAGCACCGGGCGAACGACTAGTGTAGGACTATACTAGGAAACTAGCACTGGTGCCACGTGTACAGTAAGAACCGGAAACAGCGAAGACTCCACAAAAAATAGAACTCCTCAAGACATACCTGTCTCTAATGCTGTCGTGACGCATTGGGCCGTCGCGACACTTTCGCGACGCCCAAGGCCATCGCGATCATGTCACGATGCCTAAGAGCGTCGCGATGATGTCGCGATGGCCTTGCCGGTCGCGACATCATCACGACCTCTATAGCGGTCGCGATCTCAGCCGAGAGGGGTCCCTGTACAGTCCTCCCAAGGACCACCCCAAAAATCGATACAAACCATCCATAGGGGGGGGGGAGCATGGGAAACACAAGAGAAAGCATATAAATGCATCAAACCACCCTCAAACCCCAAAAAAACATGGATTACAAGGAATCTACGCTCGAAGGAAACCTCACACCTCGAGCATGATCCTCACAGACACCTCACGACCCCAACCACGGAGAAACCACCATCTCAAGGGGGGAGGGATCATGCTTAGAATGAGTGGGAGAAGAGGGTCCCTACCTCCAAGAGTAGAGCCGACCCGTTGGGGCCTTCACGTCGGAATGGCCACCTCCTCCTCACTCCAAGCACCACGAGCATGTCCCCTACACGATGGAGATGACACCTCCTCACCACGAGCACAACGAATGCCAAGAAATCACCGGAGAACACGAGATATCTCGGGAGGGGAAGAAGTAAGAAGAAGAAGAAGGAAAGGGGGAGAGGGGGAAATGGGGCACCGGCCTCGGTTTTAAACCGATGGGCCCCAAAATGCAACGCGTCGGCCTAGCGCGACAACAAGCATGTGGCGACGCCCTTGGGCGTCGTGACCATGTCACGACAGCCATCTCCGGCACGACCCCAAAAGGCGGTCAAACCTCAAAGGCTAAGAAATCAGAATGTGACGGCTTGACAGGTCACGTCAACGCTGTATGCACCTGACACTCGACAAAGCCATTCTGACAGAAAGGACAGCAGTCAAATCGGTCAGAAAAACATTCGCGACACCACCAGACGCCGTGACAAGAACGCGATGCCCACCCCCGTCGTGACCATGTCGCGACGGCGAGGTACACCGTATCCCGAAGCCTGTCGCGATGGGCTCCCCTGGTGCGACCATGTCGCGACCATGGTCTTGGCCCCAAGAGGGCCGGGTCTTACAGTTATTACCAAGAATATTTTCTCTAGAAACGTATGAGGCCAGACTATTATTACCAAACCAAACATCATGCCAAAAATTGGAGCTACCATCTCCAATCATCACCCGTTTATATTGCAGAATCAAATTTTTAGCTTTCACCCAGCCTTTCCTAGCATGGCCTTTCATTGCTTTAAAATTCACATTAGAGAGATGATTACCTTTGAAGTATTTAGCTCTAAAAAACTCAGCCCACAAAGGTGTCGAGTTCACTGCCTTCCACAACATTTAATAGGCAACACAACATCCATTTGTCGTAGGGACATAACGCCCAATCCACCACACGAAACAGGTCTGCAAATAGTGCTCCAAGCCTTCCAATGTCTTCTATTACCATCTTTAGTGGAACATAGAAAAAATTTGCAAACAATCTATCCAAAGCAATATGGGTACCTACATGCAGAGGAGATGAAGCCAAAGAATATATAAGAATAGAGTTAGGTACATGCTTGATCAAGATTAATCGGCCACCTTGAGAGAGAAGATTAGCTTGCCAACCCTACACTTTTTTCTGAATGGTGGTAATCATACCAGTAAAATAGACCTTCTTTGCTCTGCCCAAAACTAGGGGGTAACCAAGATACTTGTGGGAGAACTTGTGCTGGGTAAAACCAGTCAAGGCCCGAATCTTATGAAGTAGCCTTAACACTAGCTTTGTGATGAACAAAGAATCCACTCTTGGCAATACTAATTAGTTGCCCTGAAGCCCTTTCATAGATGTGAAGCACATGCATGAGGTTTCTGATTGACTTGGCAGAAGCCTTAGACAAGATTTAGAGTATCGTCAGCAAAAGGAAGATGAGAGAACCGAGGGCACCCCCTCGGACCAACAAACCAATCTGCCCAACCATCATCAAAAGCCATACACAACAACCTACTCAGCTTTCTCTGCAATAATAAACAAAAAGGGAGCAATAGGATCTCCCTGTCTAAGACCTCTCCAGGATTTAAAAAATCCAGCGGGGTGACCATTGAGAAGAACAGAAAACCAACAGTTGCTAACAAGCGCTTCAATCAAGAGAATTAAGTTATTGTCAAAGCCAATGCACTTCAAAACAACAAAAAGAAAATCCCACTCCATTTGATCATAGGCCTTGGACATGTCCAGCTTGAACATATATAATATTATTGCCCCTGATTTTCCTCCCAAGCTCATGGACCATCTCTTGGGCGAGAGTAATATTCTCCACAATCTGCTTTCCATTTACAAAGACGCCTTGTTCATCAGAAATAAGGCAACGAGCAGTGAGATGACATCTAATATCCGGAATAGCGGGCCCTACCATAAGCAGTCTTGGCAACGACGGAGAACTGGAGGGGTCGAAGAGATGCATCAATCTCCTCCTTGGAAAAGAAGCACGCAGGCTCTCCTCTGTCAGTGAACGATGGAGCATGTGCCTCGATATGAACCGAAGGAAGTTCCAGGGAGGCGGCTAGGATCTGTGCGAACGATCGCGCACCATCTACCGTGGGAGCAGGTTACCCCTTCCCACTGTTAGCCATCATGCAGCCGAGCAGGAGTCTTGCTGGCGGCGACCACGCCAGCCACCCCAAGGGGCGGCAGCAGAAGGGCACCAAAATTGCCTTAGAAACGCAGTCACGACCCCTGCTTAAGTCAGTTTGGTACTGAAGTACCTAAGTATAAATTATTGATTCTAAAATATAAATTTTAAGTTTTAAAATATAAATTTAATTTAGACTCTAAAATGTTATGTTAAGATTTAAAAATATTAATTAAAATTTTAATATTTAGACTTTAAAATTAAGATATTGGGTTCTAAATTATTAACTTTGTCTCAAATATATAAATGTATGCTCCAAAATTTTACCGTTGCAGTTTAAAAATATTGACTGTGTTCTAATAATATTTTGGGTTTCAAAATACAGCTCTTAAGATTCAAAATACAAACTTTAGTTTCAAAATTATGATTTTAGATCTTGTCGCTGTTGGTTACCACTGCCAGTTACCGTTGTTGGCCATCACCACTGGTTGCGGCCGTCGACTGTCATTGCCGACCACTATTGCCATCGCCTATTATTCCCTATTTACTTAGGTGGTAGCCCATGTGACGTCATGTTGGACGTCGTATGAACTGCTATCCTATTTATATGGTACTTATTGCACTTATAAGTGTAAATATTTCTCGAGTTATATATATATATATATTCTCAAAAGAACAACTTCGATAGGATGACAAAATAAAAAATATTTATCTTACAATATTTATAAATGTGAAGTAAATAATAAACTGCAAAACAAATTTTTTTTTCGATAATATTAATTTTTCTAAATAATTTTTTTTTATTAAAGATGATCCTAAGGGCCTCAAATTAGGAGAGTGCACCCTCCCCAAAAAAGGAAAATGTTCTCACTCCACCAGAGAGAATGTCTAGGCCAAAATATATAAAAATAAGGAATGGATACAACTGCAAAGGGGCATACCCCCATCAGATCAGTCTCACATAATTCAAAAGACCAGATCTGTCTAGTACAACCGGCCCCTTACAAGAAAATGGTAGACTCTGAGCACTCCAGAAGACGTTATTATGCTTGGATACAATAGCATGGTTGGCGAGCTGGTCCGCCACCTGATTTGTTTTCCGGAAGACATGAGAAAGTAGATAGGGATCTTCATGCAGCATGTCCCTCACAAGACGCCACCATCTGTAGGTTTGCCAAGATGCACACCTGCCCTGCCGGAACGAGTTAACAAGGGCCAAGGAATCTGAATTAACAGCAGAAAGGCGGATTCCTAAGGATGTCGCTAGGCGGAGGCCATCACAAAGAGCCCGGGATTCAACAATTAGACTGTAAGTACCTGCCCCATAGTAATGAGCAAAAGCCACCAGAACATTACCATGTTTATCTCCAATGCAGCCACACCACCACAATTTTTTAGATTACCCTTATTTATTCCATGTTTCTCTAAATAATATTTACTACACGTCTTGGTTGATTAACTTTGTCCAAAATAGGATTAGTGAATGTAGGGGTGGGTGGGCCTCACTCCCACGGTGGTTTAATTCTTTCTTCATTTCTTCTTAAGACTTATTTATTTAACAGGTGAGAAAAATAACCAATTAAGTGGCATAAATAAGTTGTACTTGTCCCCCTTTTCACAGTGGGACTAATAACTAATTAAGTGGGCAATAAATTTTATGGAAGAATAGAAAAAGAATTAAAAATATTTTTCGGGTGAGAAAATATCATTTATCTAACAAAAATGGATTGATAAGAGATTCATGCAGCTCAGCCTGATTATTTGACAGTGGTTTAGGATTTCTCTGCGAAGATTTTTCCTCCCAGTCCCTTCTTATCCAAGTTATCAAAGTGCTCATTCTTTTTCTTTGCATTATATCCTCCGTATAAAGCCCAGGCCACCACATTCCATGCTGTCTCAGGCCGAGCTTTACAGATTTTTTCGGACGGTGTGATTTTGTGAGTTTAGAGATTGGTATTTGTGAACTCCAAGATTAAAATTTGACATCTTCTATTTTTCGTGTATCGTATTATTCTTACTTCACTTGACCGAAAATGTTTCAGATCTACATATCTAAAAGATTACATGTAAATCAAATAAATCTCTCCTATTTTTAAACAAGAGTTCTAAATCGGGTCCTCACATGCCAGGAAAGTTAATTGCAGCAGCCCTGACGCACCAGATGACGCCATTGGAAATTAACATCTTTATCACTCGTCAACGAAGACGAATAGGTAGGTCTCCTGGCTTATAAAAACTCTGACCAGGCGAGTGGCCACATCTCGTCTCCTACCTTTTAATTACTTGCCTCCAACGAAGTGGAACCCTCACCCAACAACTCCTAGTGATCCCCAGCAGCAGCCGCGCCATGGAGGGAGCACCCGATGCCGGACTGAAGCTGTTCGGGATGTGGGCGAGCCCCTTTGTCCACCGCGTCCAGCTCGCCCTCAAGCTCAAGGGCCTCGGCTACGAGTACGTGGAGGAGGACCTGTCCACCAGAAGGTCCCCGTCCTCCTCCACGGCGACCGCCCCATCGCCGAGTCCCTCGTCATCCTCGAATACGTCGACGAGACGTGGACGGAGAGGTATCCCCTGATGCCCTCCGACCCCCTCGAGAGGGCCGCCGTGCGCTTCTGGTGCCACTTCTCCGTTGACAAGGTAAACAATGTGACACCCTACACTTACAACATAGTTTCGGTGACTTTTCTTTTGTTGTTTCTGTAGTCATGTGTCTATGCACCTTCTTGCATGTGCCCGCAGTTGGGTCTCTCCTTCTGGGGGATATTGAAGTCGACCGGCGACGAGCAGAGAGCGGCCGTCCGCGAAGCCCTGGGCAACCTGAAGCTACTGGAGGACGAGCTCCGGGAGGGCCTCTTCAGGGGCAGGAGGTTCTTCGGCGGCGAGAAGATGGGCTTCTTGGACGTCGTCATCGGCTGTGGGTACCACTGGCTCCCGGAGCTTGACGAGATGACCGGCGCCGACCCCGTCGATCTGGACGAAGGTTTCCCCTGTTTCGCCAGGGAGTTGGGATCCTTTCGGCCCCCCGCAGGAGGGGGGGGGGGCCGGTCATGGGGTGGGGGGATTTTTTCACATACTCTCTGTGTAAAACATCGAAAGAGAAGATGTTTGAGGGGTGAAATGAAAAATCCCTCCCACCCTTTGTACTGACCGGCCCTCCCTCCTGCGGAGGGCCGAGAGGATCCGGATTCCCAACCAGGTGGGTTCGCGACTTCCGAGCGCAGCCAGAGGTGAAAGAAGTCATACCGTACCATGATCAGCTGGTGGGACACATCAAAGTCATCCGCCAATGGCTTCTGAGCCAAGGGTCTACTTCTGCGCCAAGGGTCTAGTGAGAAGTAAAAGCTGCAGAGGGATCTATATATATCTGCGTCAGTTAATTTGCATCAAAGATGATCGAGTTCCCATATTTTCATCTACCAATAGAACAGGCGATCGAAATGCTACTCACATTACTCCAATTATATATAATATGCACCCTTTGTCATAATACTCTTTTTTTTTTGATAACGAAGAACCCCCGCCCCATGTGGCTTTGTGGGCTCAAGGATTGGTGTTCGTGAACTCCAAGATCAGGACTTGACAGTTCCTACTTTTCGTGTACCCGTATTGCCCTTATCCCACTTGATCGGAAAAACTCCGGATCTACACACCTCGAGGATTGCATATAGATCAGGTAAACCCCCCCCAGGAATCGAACTCGGGACCTCTTACTTTTAAGCAAGAGTTTTAACCGATCGACCCAACCGGGGTCCTCATAATACTCGATCCCTCGTGTCAGTCATCTTATGCGTATGGTGATAAACTTCCTTTAATGATCGATGATTTTGGAGCATTCAGCAAACAATGGTGAAGAGAGGAGCAGCCTAATTAAGATCAGAGCTCCTTAAACTGTTGTCGAAGGTGATCGGATATTCATATCTCTCTCTCTCTCTCTCTCTCTCTCTCTCTATATATATATATATATATATAGAGAGAGAGAGAGAGAGAGGAGAGAGTAATGCCCATCCGACGGTGTGTTTAAAAGAAAAAAGAAACCGGACTTGAATTTCAAAGAAAATATATTGCATGAACATTTTTGTGCTTTGAGACCAGATTTATAGATCTATTCATTGTTAGTCTAGTACAACCCGATAATCAAATATGAGTGATCAACATAAAATCATTCCCTCTTAATATCTTGAGGGAGAATGTCCCACATATATAGTTATACTTGAAAAAAATCCGGACCAAGGTTACTCAATTTAGCAGCAAGGAGTTTCTGGTAAAATTCGAATGAGAGGAGGGTTCAAATCCAATTACACGATGGATTTGATAGTATACCATGCCCATTTATACGATACAAGACATTATATGAATGAAAGATTATTGTCACATTGGACTTATAAGTTCCATTAGATTATGAACCCTCTATATTGTCGGGAGGTCATAGCATGTTGTTTATAATGCGATCCATGATTGATAGATTAAAGTGAATTAATTTTATGCCAATTAATTCACTAGGTGGGAAAACATTTCGAGGTTAGTCGATGCACGCTTAACTTGATGATGGACTTAGAAGATCACGCACATTAAAGTGGTGAATTAGATGATAGTGAAATAAATATGAGATAATTATTCAATTTTATTTCTGAGTACGATACTCAGAATTCTCACATGAATCCTTGGTCTAATTGTCTAAAGAGTCCACATTAGATTTGAATTATTCTGCCAAGTCTACTAGAGGAGGATAATCAAATCCCAGTGTGAATTGGGTGAAGTATACTAGATCTAATGTCAACAGGGTCCAAGGACAATCCCCTTTAGCTCTCCACATTACCAAATTAATTTTCTCAAGGGAAATAACTAATTAAACACATCAAGATTATTTTCCTACCTAAAGAGGATTTTATTTCGGACTGGAAGATAATGAGTGATTCTATTTTGGGACATCTTACACTACTAGAAAAGTAGGATATGTAGATGGCTAAAAGCCGTCTACAAAAAGTATAAAATCATCTAGAAAAATATTTCGTAGACGGTTACTGAACTGTCTACACAGTTGTCTATGAAAAGTCCGTCGACAAAAGATATGTAGACGACTATTTAAAATTGTCTACAATAGTAATATAAGTAGACGACTAAGGAGCTGTCTATATACAGAAGTAGATGGCTTCTTCCTCTGTCTAGAAAAATAAGATATGTAGACAGCTACTTTAACCATCTATAAAAAAAAATATGTAGACGGCTACAATAACCGACGACAAATATATATATATATATATATATATATATATATATATATATATATGTTGGCGATTAGTGTAGCAATCTAAAAAGTATATATGTAGACGACTAAAATAACCATCTACAAAAGAACATATATAGATGGCTACTAAAATAGTCAACAAAAATATATGTAGACGGCTACAATAGCCGTCTACATATCTTTCATTCAAAAAAAAATATTTTACTTCGTCATATCCGAAACTTCTTCGTCATATACGAAGCTTACTTCGTCATATCTGAAGTTTTCTTCGTCATATACGAAGCTTCACTTTGTCATGCATATTTTTGTCGTGAACATTCGAGCTCAGTTCATCATATACGAAGTTAACTTCGTCATATCAGAAGTTATATACGAAGAATTCACTTCGACCGACTGTGTTGTTTTCCATTCTATGTGAAGTTACACTTCGTCATATACAAAGTTTACTTTGTCATATCCAAAGCTACACTTCGTCATGTCCGAAATTTCACTTCGACGAATAACGTTGTATTTTGGCCAGTCGAAGCTTCAATAAGAAAATCGATTATTGGTTTAAGTTTCACATCAATTGCTGTTTTGGATATCAATTGATGAACAATCAAAGTCCAACTCCAACTCCTGGAAAGTCGAAGTGGTTCAATTCTGATTCTAGGAAAGTCGAAGTGATCCATCTCCGACTCCTGGAAAGTCGAAGTTAGATCATCTGTCGTAGTCTCACAACGACTTCTCTACAATCAAAGTCCTATATCGATTGTCATACCGATTGCCTTTATAAAACATCGATTGCTGTTAGACATCGATTCTATTTAAATATTGATTGTCCTTACAAATATCGATTGCCTTTGAAATATCGATTACCTTTAAGCAAACATCGATTGCCTCCCTATTTCTATCGATTGGTGTTATAAACATAATTTCATATTGATTGCTCTCACACCTATTGGATTTCAAAATGTCTTTGGCGCTGAGTGAAAATTCAAATGACTTTCTAACTCTTATCTTATTACTTCTCTGACAGATAAAAAGCTCTCACAACAACAAATTAAGTCTATACCCACAGATTTGACCTACGACAGGGTAATACGTAGGTATAAACGAGAATTACATATGGTAAAAACATTCGTTATAAGGTTACACATACGATTATTTTAACCGTGTGTATACACCTAAATATAGTTACGGTTTTACAAAATAATGTGCAAAAGTATTTATTTTGACTATGATTAACTAAAAAGTATAAGAAAAAGTTGAAATATACTTATGAAAATTTAAAAATATATGTATTGATCAATACATATAGGGGTGTCAATTGGGCCGGGCCGGCCCGAAGGCCCGGTGGCCCGGCCCGGTTTTACACGGGCTTGGGCCGGATGTTTTAATATTTTTTTAATTTTGAGCCCGACCCAGAGTAAAATTGGGTCGGGCGGGCTTGGCTTGGCCCGGGCGGGCTTGGCTTGGCCCGGCCCGGCTGGCCCGATGGCCTGGTATATATATATTTTTAAATAAGTAACATGGTAATAATTCTAATATTTTAAAATTTTGGATTGAAAATTATGTTGTGAAACTATATTTATGATTTAATATTTATTTTATATTTGTAACAACTAGAAATAAGTTTATCTAGATTAGTCTAATGTTTATTTAATACTATTTTGATTAAATAAACACTAAATTTATTATAAAAATAAATAAATAAATAGTAAAAATATATTTTAAAAAAAATCGGGCCGGGCCGGGCTTGGGCCGGGCCTTACCTTATTTTTCCGGGTCGGGCCGGGCTTAAAAAAATCGGGCCTCATCCAGGGCCGGGCCAGGTTTGGGCCGAACGATCAAAGACCGGGCTGGGCCTGGGCCAGCACGGGCCCAGTCCAGGCCCGACCCATTGACACCCCTAAATACATAACATCCCAAAAATAAAAAATCGTAGGTCCAGTGTTTAGTTGCGGCGGCAATGCGTGGGAAATGAAAAAAGATTGGATTAATTTAAGGGGTTTTCCCTTCCCTGAACCTAGAGTAAGGGGTGCCGAGCTGCTGTTGGTCTCTAAGGAAAGGAGGACATGTCGGCAAGGTACGGGGAAGCGACCATGGTGGCGAGTAATAAGTCGTCACCCTCGCGGGCGCCCTGGGCCCGCCTGCCATCACCATCGCCATTGCCCTCTCCCTCGGCTCGCCTGCCGTCGCCCTGCACGGCAACACCCTCTCCCTCTACTCGCCTGCCCTCGCCCCACCTCAACATGGCAAAGCCCTCGCCCTCGGTCTGCCCCGCCCCGCCCTCGCCCCGTGCCGCACGGCGTCACCCTTCCTCCCTTCCTCCCTCCCTTCCCAGAGTCGGGGGAGGTGCCAGAGGAGGATGCTCCAACTCTAGCTCCGACATCCCCTTCCCGACAGCCCCCCGTAACTCTCTCTCAATCAATGGAGGGTATCTCGCTGCTGCGGCTTTCAGGTAAAACTGTTGAGTAGGCTAAAATCATAGGAACGCCTCCTTTTCTTCTCTACGCAACCTTCGGGAACTACCGTGTCGCGTTTCCCACAAAGCCGAACTGTGCAGGAAGCGAGGATTCCTCTTCGATATCCCGCGTTCGTCTAGGCAGGGCCGTCAGGTCATTGCTCTCATCTTCCTCCCTCAGCCTCACATTTTGTTGTCTAGTTCAAATGCACAGGTAGCGGAGGAAGAATGGAATATTTGTGCAGGGAGAGAAAATTGAGCCGAATAGGTTTCAGATTTCATTACTTGGGTTTAGTACGTGTTTTTATCTTAAGCCCTTTTGTTCTTTTGGGGTTGATCTATCCATTGCGATATATGTGGCTTTGTTCCAGAAAGTGGAGCATGAAAGAACAGGAGCCCAAGAGCATGATGGAAAGACTCATATCAAATGTATATGGAGGACGCAGTTAGATGCATCATTTGAATAGTTCCGGGCTAAGAAGGTAGCACGCATCTAATCAGAAGGGGCAAGTGTTGGTGCTGCCATTGTAGAAGCTGAGAACTGCCTCGAGTTAGATGTATGTTTTCTTCATGTCAGAGGTATCCATATATCAATGCCTTAGCATCAGATTTTCTTTAGCATATATACTTAAGCAATCTTTGACTCAGGAAAGTTGACTTTGTCTTATTCTTCTTGCCTATCTCTATATGTAATTCTTGATCTCTATATGTAATCTGTTAACTCAGATAATCATGAGGAAGATAATGTACTATCCAAATGAATTAATGCATAATATAGATTGTTTGCTTTTGCTATTCTAGCTTGTGTTTGCCCTTATGCATAAAAGTTGCCAACATTTTATGGTGAAACTCTATTTCTGAGCAAGCAGCCTGTGAGAATGAATTAATGCTTGAGGCCCTCAGCCTATGAGAATCCTCAGGATTGTCAAGGATCTGCTTATTTCTGAGCAACCACAAGATTTCTAAGGCCATTGCGACCACTGCCTTTGTATAAATGCCAACAAAGTTGTCAACCTTCCACATTGTACACTTTTTCCACAGGAATAAAAAAGTGGTAAACAAAATTAGGGAATTTAAAAAATTATCAAGAAACTTAATAGTAAGAATAGTTGGGCTCACAAGACCATATAAATTCTTACATGTGCAATAAGAGATTTGATAACAAGTGAAGTCTTACAGATATTGAGCATCAATTTATTTTATGCATGTTGAGGTTTGTGTATGTCTTGTTATCAAGAAATTGAGAGAATCTAGAACCAGACAAGTTTTTGACGGCTTCCAGTCCTAAGTCAGTCAGGTATTGGCAAGTTCTATCAAGTTTCAAGTGGAGTACTGGAAGAATATGAGGAGAGGAAGAGGGTGACAAGAAGAAGTAAAACCCTATGAAACAAGAACAGCTTATCCTAAGGAGAACTGAATATAGGTCTGATTTCTTAGGGGAGACTGGTAAAGTCAAGGCAATTTATCCTTTTAAGTCTAAGAAGAATCTAAAGTTATTTCTTTTATTTGTTTTTTAGTTCCGATCTAAGCTAGCTAGAACTGGATTTAACCTGGAAGATCTAGCTCTGGTTACACATTTCACTATTTTTTTTCTTTTCCATACTTGTGAATCATTTATTTATGTGGAAAGTGGTTTAACATCCACTTTCATTGTTTGTACAAGCAAATCTATTGATTCAGAATGAGTTAACCTGAATTTGAAAAGTGATATTACTCCATGCAATCAACATATGGGACTTAAAAAAAAAGACTAAAAAATTATTTAACCCATGGACCATTAATTAGAAAACTGCTGAGTGGAACATTTCATAAGAAGGGCAATCCTCATACGGATAGCATATCAGATTCCCTTTTTAGAAGTGAGGTATCACAGTCAATCCTGAGATGGAGATTTAGGTAATAATACCCTACACATTCCAAACACTATTAAACCCAGACAGAAGTTGAACCCAGGACAACAGGAAAGTAAACTTAAGGCTTGGACAAAACTGTAATATTACTGATTTAGCTAAAAGAGAATGAAGAATGGATAAGATCTAATTGGCCGTTTTCATTTGGTTTGCATTGTCCAAATGAAAGATAGATAAAAGGAAAAAGAAACTAAGTTTCTTATCAAAACATACCTGGGCTCTTAACTTGAGAAGCTCTTGACTCAAGTTATCATTTGTCCTTTTAGCATCATCTATAACAAATTATAGTAAACTTGTAGTTCTCTTTCAAAAAGTTGTATATAATCTAGTTATACTTATACATGCTTAATATTTTTTTATATGTTTGAATTTTTCAAACATGTTATAGTTGATTGGAAAACGTGTCTTTTTAGTTGACATTGAGATGCAACATGTAGCTAATGGAATCCTCGTCAGTACAGAAATTGAAAAGGTAGTCATGGGCCACAAAATAGGCACTGAGTACTGTGAGGTATCAATTTCATTCATGCTCAAAGGCCAAACACATCACTATTTGTTAAGGATCAGTTTAGGAAAAGGTTGAGTGATGCTCTCGGAAGCCATGCTCACTGAGTACTTTTTATTTTGAGATACAATGGCCCTTTTTGTTGAGACAGACTTTTTATTTTGAGATACACTTGCCTTTTTTTTTAAGCAGACTTTTTATTTTGAAATACACTGGCCTTTTTTTTTGAAGCAGACTTTTTATTTTATATATGGAGGTCATGTGCTTGTATATATATATATATATGGTTGTCATGGGTCTTTAGTGGAGTTTCTCTCTTGTATATGTACATGCTTGCTTGATATACGGAGGCCATGTGTGTATGGCTGCTAATATGTTTTGTTCTTTCTTGCTATGGATGCTAGATCTTATATTGTTTCAAGAAAATATGGATGCTAGATCTATTGGTTTTTCATTATTTTTTGGGTGTTCAAGGAGAAGGAAGTTGTATAATATATAAGCATCTTTAAATGGTGTTAGGTTGTCAACCCCCCTGCAATCACCTTTGCAATGGGAGCAGCTTTAAGGTACGTTACTCTCAGGCAGTTCTAAAAAAAAAGTTTTGTGCTAAATGGGTGGATTCCTCTACACCACATCAGGAACATTCCTCTTTATTTGCATGCCAAAGATGCAAACAATATTTTGTTGCAACATCTTATCCATTTAGTTTTTGCCAATTTTCTATAAGTGGTCTTTGCCAAGTTTCTAAAGTGCTTAAGCTTATTTTACCTTTCCTTCCAGGTGAGTCATCACCCTTCAATGAGTGCTTGCTTGATATACGGAGGCCATGTGTGTTGGCAGGTGAGGTCTATCCTATCCATTTTTAGGTCTGTTTTGAGTGAAGCAGTGCATTTTTTTCTTGGAGGCAGGATCAGAACAAGAACAAAAAATCAAATAAATGGAAAAGTGGCAATTTAAATTGTCCACATTTTGAGTTCAAAACAATTTAAACAAGTCTAAATGTACTTGGCTTCTGCCCTTTATTTTTACATTTTTTAAAATTTTCATTTTTATTTTTTAAAGTTCAACTATTTTGTGCTTAATAGTTGATATCAGAATCTAAGTTTATCACCAGTTTAGATGCTTCATGATGCTTAGCCCCATGTACATTAAATGAGATTTTTACTTTCATAGCCTATTGAACATGTCTATCACTATTTCTTTATGTTTGAGATTCTGTGTGGATATTAGAACTGATGCATTGCTTTAGAAAATTAAGATCATTTATGACTTCTTACCCAGGTGTCTGCTTCCTGTCATGTTGTTACCTGCAGGGATGTTTTCTTTTTGTTTTTCCCTTTCGTCTTCAATCTTTTTGGGATTACTTCTTTTCTGTTTATTCTCTCTACTCTAACTTGATATTTTCATGGTTTAATGTATAACTAAAGTCTGGAACTATATGCAGAATACTGGAATGGGAGGGAGAACATGAGCTTGTTGTGTTCCTCCCAGACTTACCTCTTCCTCCTTTATGAACCTATATTGTCCCTCTAAGTTTCATTGACACACATGGTTTATCGCTTTTTTGTTTGTGCTATACATGCTACATATCTGATAATACATGGTGGTTTTTCTTGTTTCTGAACTATTGATCATGTCATGTCTTTCCTTTTTATGGTTGTTTCTTTGTTTTATACATGCTTATGGTGATTTCTCAAAACAGTTATACATTTTTATTAATGTTGTCTTACCGCTCATAAATTTCTGCTATTTTTCATTTAAGCATCTATTTTCGCTCATGACATCCACTTATTAGGTAGCTTTGTTTATTGGGTGACAAAGGGGCTTAAATCAAATGGTCAGGAGATAACAAGGACATCAATTGTTCAGTTAAAGCTTTCTACACCAATTATTGATTTGATTATGCTGAATGATCTCAATGCAAAGAAATCATTCTTGTGAGTCCTAAAATTTCTGATTTTCTCTTTAGAATTTTCCCTTTCTCAATGCTCATTGGCCAAAAATTGTATGTAAAATTTCACTTTATTTTTTGTTGCCTGAGTTTGCTGAGTGGAGAAATTGTGCAGGTGTGGCTTCTGCATAGTTACCGTTGATGGCCAACTTCATCATATTGAGGTCAACCCAAAATTCTAGCTCAGACATTTACTCCATGTCAATGCTTAACCATCTAGTCAGACCAGGCGGATAGCTCCCTCCAAAAATGTCATGCATGGACTATCATCCAAGTCTTTCCCTCATAGTCTTAGTCTTAGATGATGGTGCTCCTAGCATTTCAACAACTTTCCCAAATAACCCAGGTAGACATTGAGAACCAGAGGAAATATGCTCTTGAAAGTTAGATGAGGTTTAAATGTGGCGTGTTTCTGAATGAAGTTTGTTTCTTCATGTGTTTCAGGATTTTATTCTCTTTCTTTGTGACACATGACAAGAAGTATGGAACTTGAATCACTTTTTTGTACTCCTCAATTAGAAGGCTTATTTTTTATTCCAAAAGGATCCAGGCTAGGGAATGTTTTTGAACACTTAGATACATCACTTTTCATCATGTGCTTCCACTTGAAGCCAGAGTAATATAGCTGAATAGAGTCAAGCCTTCATTTATTTATCTTGGACATTTTTCTATCAGGAAGGGTGCATTGGTCTTCTTCGAGGGGAGAAACATTTGACAACAAATAAGGGTACAAGCTCTAAACATATGTCTACTGGTGGATAAAGCAAGCAATCATCAAGGCAATAGCTAAAAAGTCCAGGATCGTCAGATTGCCGGTAACTGTGAAGCTTCTTTCTGATAACATCCAGTATTTTAGAAATTCTGCAGGTTACTCTTTCTTGCATACTAAAGTGAAGGAAAAAAAAACAATGTGAGTTTATTGTAGGGAAGCATGGACAGAGAAGTTTTGTATTATCTGTTTTTTTTCCTGCAGGTTACTTTTTCCTTCATTCCTCATCCTGCAGGTGCTTCATAGTGAGAAGTTTTGTATTATCTATTTTTTTCCTTGGAAATATGTTCTCCAATATATTATCATTTTCCTTGCACATTTGACATTTGACAATTTTCATTTATTCCTTTACACTGTAATTCCCCTCAAATGATCTCTCATTTAACATTTACATGGTCTAGGTTTTGGAGTGAATGGACAGACCAGAAGCAATAAGAACATATATTACTCAGATAGATGTGGATGGTGTGGATTACAGGGGCTTGTGGCATCAATGTTTGCCTTCTTCTTCCAGGTCTGGTGCATTGGCAGAGGATGGCCCGTGGTTGTGGCGGTCTAGGATCGCCTTCTCCCTCCAGCAGATCATAATTACAACTCTTTGGGTCATGTCTATTCTTTCTCCATGTCTTTGATTAAGTTCAATCTCTTCATGAATATAAGAGTGGATATTTATGTGGATATTTGAGTGGACATGTGAATGTTATGGATGTGAATGTGAATATTATGGATTTGAATGTTGTTTTGCTTATGTGATGTAGATGAGTGGATATGGATTTGAATTTTATTTTAGTTATGTGGATGTATCTGTATTACATGTTTACATCAAATATGGACAGGTATTTAGTTTATATTTGTAAAAAAAAAAAAATCTACACCTACGCTTTTTAATATTCATGACTAACTATCATTACATCCAATACTGTAAAACCATAACTATATATATTGTAATATTTATTCTTACATTTATTTATCATCATCTCAAAAAATGGTATTACTACGGTTACAAAACAATCAGTATAGGTGACCTCTACACTTATATTTATTTATCATCATCTCAAAAATGTATTACTACGGTTATAAAACCATAAGTATAGATGGCAATACCTATGCTTTTTAAGAATTTTACCTATGCTTTATATAAATCTTTACCGACGGTTAATATTCGTATGAATAATTCGACATATACCTACGTTTATTTATCTGTGGGTATAGGCTTTAGTCACGCGCGCATGCGTGTCGGATTCAAATCGTAGCACTTTCTGTAGGTAAAGGGTTTTACCTTCGGATTTTTGGCATATACCTATAGTTATTATGCGAAACTATAGGTCATTTTTTTTGTAGTGTCTTACAGCAAGCTGTCAGTAGGAAACATAGCAAAATAGGTATGGACAGTCTGACAAAAGACTTCTTGAGTCTAAACATCTGTCTTGCATTTAATGTCTACAGGTCCACTTATACTCATAATTAACTTCTTGGACTTGTTGTTGGCATCCTTGGAAGCATACACCAGTTGGAAGATCTGCCTCCATTCCAAGTAGCCAATAGGCACAAGAAAGAAGCCATTGGACTCAAGGGAAGGAGAGCAGAAGAAGAAGAGGACAAGAAACTCCAACGGCCATCTGTCAACAGTCCTTTCTATCTGCTCCATAAAAGGATGAAGCAAAGACTGAAGAAACCAATAAGAGAAAACCTACAGATTATTCAAGGAGTGTACATCTAGTGAGCATCCAACTCCAAACACACTCAAAGTAAGAGAGGAAGACCTCGAGCCCATTCAAGTAGAAGCATTCAAGCATTTCTCTCTTTCTCATTCTCTCATTGTGCATCTTTGTGTATTTGTGACAAAGTTGGGGGTTAGCCTAAGAAGTGTCCTTTCCTGTAAACTCTTTCTTTCTCAGGCATCGTCTCAGATCAAGCATTTCATTGTTTAGCTTGAGCTTGATCTAGAGACTTCGGGTCCAAGCTTCTATGTTTAGAAATGTTCCTCTTCTGTTGAGAAGAGAATGTTGACCAGGTTGCAAGCCCAACGGGGGGGGGGGGGGGGTGAATGGATTGCTTAAAATAAAATATTGAGATTTATCTGTTAAAAATAAATTCAAAATACTAAATGCAGATGTTAGAGTTAGTGAGTAGTGGATAAGAAGACATAGGCAATCACACAAAATGCACAAGGATTTTTATCCTACTTTAGACCTCCTATTACCAGGAGTCCTACATCCATTCTCCAAGAAACTACTTGGGATTCCACTAACCAAGTGTATAGCACCTCTTATGGACACTTACACTGTCACGTCTCGTCATTTGGTAATTCCATAAATGTCAAGACGCGACCGAATAGGAAATTGAGAACAAGTTTAAAATTTTTCGAGCAGGAATTGCTCAGGGTCATGACTTAACATAAAAATATAGATTTAACAGTTGTTCCTCAAAGTTGAGGTATTTACATGATTCTCAAACCGTAATTCAAAGGTCAGACATGACAACTATTGATCTCTCAGCACACAATTCTTGTTGCCCTACCTTCTAGAACTGATGTATACCTAGAAAAAGAGTAGGTATGAGCAGTCTTGCACAGTAGGATTTATCTTCTAATAACAAAGAAATAGATATTGGAACCAAGGAAAATTTGTTGCACACGAGGATAACAATTAACAGTGTTCAAGAAAGGGAAGAATAATGCAAATCAAGATGTACAATATTAATCCATGCAAGTTTAAATCGATATATTAATGAATTGAATCAAAACAACGAGTGTTAGGCACATAATGACATGCGATCATTATCAAACGTGTAATCACTATCTAGCAATCCATTGAACACGTACTGATTGTAAGTGCAACTCAGTTATGTCATGCTGATGGGAAACAATAACATATAATTGAATTTTCCTCAATCAAGCAGTAGGTAGTGTCTGATGCTGAGACACTCAGTATTGTTGGCTCTTTTAGTATGTCAGCAAGTTAACCTAGAGGGAGGGTGAATAGGTTTTCTGAAGTCTGAAACAGAAACTTAAAGACATAAAATTATCACTTGAAAGTTTGGTTAGTTGAGTGTGATAGAGAGTAGCAGTGCAGAAGCAAATAAACAATCACACAAAGAATACGAGGAATTTATCCGGTTCGGCCCTTCCCACATGGAAGTCCTATGTCCAGTCCCCAAGCAATCTCTTGGGATTTTACTAACCAAGGGTACAATCCCCCTCAAGGACAATACAACACCCAGCACCCCAGCTGATCTTCTTCTCTTTCTCAGGCAAGAAGGCAGCCCACTTCTCTTACAGGTCAAGAATACAACCTTCTGGTACAAACCCCAGTGCGGTTCTGCTAGACTTAAATCCCTAGCTAGGTTCTACACTGGACAGAAATCTTTCTTAGAAAAGAAAGAACAAAGCTGAGAGTTTTACAAGAATGGACTCTAACCCAAAAACTCTTAGCAAAAGACTCTCCCCAGAAATTACAATGAGCACGGAGAGAGAGTGAAGAGAGGAGAAGGAGCTTGAAGCTTGAATGCTTCAGATGTTTGAGCACTTCTTCTTGGGCTCGAGCTCTTTCTCTCTTTTCCTTTGAGTGTATCTTGAATTCAGGTTCTTCACTAGATGTACACTCTTTGAATGTTCTTCAGGAAAGCTCTCATTTCGTTCTTCAGCCTTCTTCATCTTTTATATGAGTAGCTTTGAATAGATCCATTGAAGAGATCTGTTGGAACTCTTCTAGTCGTTGCTGATTTGTCTATTCTTCTTCTTATGACTATCAGCCACTAGGTGGTCTTCGAGGTCTGCAAGCATAGAAGAAGGTACTTAGATCAAAGAGTGTTTCTGTCAAAAAGGCTTACACTTCTGTGTTTTCTACTATCACCCAGAAGTGGTAGGTAAGCCCTTTTTGTCTGACAGAAGAGAAGGGATCTAGAGAGATAAAAAAGATCTTCTGTCAGAAAGATAGAAGATTACGCAAATGAAATATATTTGATTTTTCACTAGATGCCAAAAATATTTGGAAATATAAGGAAATCGATGTTTAAGTTGAAATCTATATTTGAGCAGAATCCACGTTTAAGTGAAATCTATGTTTACATGCGAATCGATGTTTAAGTGAAATCCATGTTTAAACAAAATCCATGTTTAAGTGAAATCCATGTTTTCAAGCGAATCGATGTTTAAGTGAAATCGATGTTTGAGTGAAATCGATATTTAAGTGCAATCGATGTTTGAGTGAAATCGATGTTTACATGAAATCGATGTTTAAGTGAAATCGATGTTTACATGAAATCGATGTTTGTGATCAAACCGTTAGTTGCTATCAAATGGTTATTTAAGTGAAGCAAATCGTTGTTTTAACTTGTCGAATCGTTACAGCGATCAAATTGTTGTTTAACTTATCAAATCATTACATGGATCAAATCATTGTTTTATCTTGTCAAATCGTTACAGCGATCAAATCGTTGTTTAACTTATCGAATCGTTACACTGATCGAATCGTTGTTTTATCTTATTGAATCGTTACAGCGATCAAATCATTGTTTAATCAAGGAAATCAATGTGTTCAACATAATTCATGTTTTCAACCGAATCGATGTGGCACTTTGTGAATTGAAATCGATGTATATTGAATTGACATCGATTTAGATTTTTAGTGCAAATCACACAACAATAGTACCATAAATTTATATTTATTAGGAAAACATAATATTAAATATATTTAATAATATTTAATTAATCATAAGTTTTGTTATCACCAAAATATAAGGGTAAAAAATAAGAGTGGTTCAACAATCTCCCCCTTTTTGGTGATGACAAAACTTATGAGAATTTTCTGACAAAAATACTTAAAGCAAAGAAAATACTAAAAATTCACAGATAATGCATACTATGCTTACTCTCCCCCTTTTTGTCACACACCAAAAAGGAAGGATCTTACCATGCATTCTCTCCCCTTTTTGTGAAAACCTCTTACCATTGAGGGGTTCAACAATGATTGACATTAATGAATAACTCCCCCTTAATCTGTGCTCCCCCTTAGTGAGAGACTCCACCAGTGCCTTGAGCATCCTTTGTTCTTGATGCTCTAAGGCTATCCTGCAAAAAACTTATTCAGAAGTAGGTACCCAAATCTTTTTGGGTCCTTGATGGTTAGATGCATAAAAATATCCTTTCGGATACCATACTAAGTGCCTTGTTGTGCAGGTGTTTACTGTGTGTCCTAATTTATTGCAATGAGAACAACAATGAATATAATTTTTTTTACAGTTCCTATTGTCTTTGTAATATCTGTTTAGAACACAATTTTTGGAAACCTTTTCCTTTTGATAGAGCTCGTTCATTACAGAAGCCTTTTTCTGAGGCATCTTGGTTTCTGTTACAAATTTTGGTAATGGATATTTTTCAGGAATTATGACTTGTTTTCCTTTTTCAGAAGGTTTGTATCCAAGACCTGTTTATTATTTACAGATTTTGATTCTTTTAAGTATAGAGCTAAAGATGTTTTCCCTTTGGTTAATTTTCTAACAGATTCTTTTAAATAAAGATTTTCTTCAGTTAGAGTTTTTAGTTTTTGTTCTAACTCTAACTTCTCATTGTTCTTGCTTTTCAAATCTTCATTTAAAAGATAATTATTATCTTTACTTTCTTTTAATTGTTTTTCTAATTGTTCCATTTGGTATTTAAGATATGAATTGGTGTTTTCTAAGCAAGTAGTGTTATTTTTCAAAATTTTTAATTCTTTTACAACACCTTTATGTTTTTCATAAAGTTCATTAAAGACTTCTTCTAAGTCTTCATACTCTGACCTTGAATCAGTGCATGAATAAAAAATGGGTCAGAATGTACCTCATCTAGTCCTACCATGAGGGCTAGACTTTCCTGCTCTTTTTCGGGATCTGAGCTTGATGATTCTGAAGTTGTGGCTTCATCATTGTCCCAAGCAGCAGCCATGACTTTTCTTTTGAATTTCTTGTGCTGCTTCTTGAATTTTTCTGGCTGACCAGTCTTCTTGAGTCTTGGACAATCTGGTCTTAGATGTCCAGGTTTTCTGCATTCATAGCAGACTGGTTCTTTTTCCTTTCTATCTTTCTTTTGAATTCTTCTTGATCCATTTTTCTTCTTCTTGAGAATTTTCTGAAGTTTGGATAGGACATCATCCACATCGCTGTCTTTAGAACCTGTATTTTTTGAACTAGAAGAAGAAGAAGAGGTGGAAGGAGCAGCTGCAACTTTAAGAGCATTGGAAATTTTCTTGGATGAGCCTCAAGATAATCGCTCCATATTAATTTCATGTGCCATGAGGGAACCAATTAACTTATCAATAGAAAACTTGGTTAGATCATGGGCTTCTTCAATAGCGGAGACCTTAGGGGTCCATGAAATAGTTAAAGACCTAAGCATCTTTCTGACAGTTTTCTCATCAGAAAGATTTTTGCCGAGGGAACTTAGACCAACTACTATGCTCGAAAATCTATTATATATCTGAGTGATATTTTCTTTTGGAAGCATTTTAAATTACTCATATTGTGAGATAAGAATATCTATCCTAGTTTGTTTTACTTTATCTGTTCCTTCATAAGTTATCTGCAGTTTATCCCATATTTCTTTAGCTGATTTACATGCAGATACTCTACTAAATTCTCTTTTGGATAAAGCACAACATAGATAGTTCTTATCTTTAAAGTTTAAAGATAATTTACTTTTATCTGCTATTGTAATAGCAGTAGTACCTTCAGCAGAAACGATAACATAATCACCTACCTCTATTACCTGCCACAGATCAAAGTCTGTGCCTCGAATGAAGCATTCCATTCTCATCATCCAATATTGGTAATCCTCTCCATCGAAGAATGGAGGTCTGATGACTGATTGACCTTCAGCAAATCCTTGAGCTGCCATGGATGTTCTCTAAGATAGTTGGATCTTCTTGATTGATCAGAGAGCCTGCTCTGATACCACTTGTTGGCCCTTTTAGTATGGCAACAAGTTAACCTAGAGGGGGGGGGGGGGTGAATAGATTTTCTGAAGTCTGAAACAGAAACTTAAACACAGAAAATTATCACTTGAAAGTTTGGTTAGTTGAGTGTGATAGAGAGTAGCAGTGCGGAAGAAAATAAACAATCACACAAAGAACACAAGGAATTTATCCTGGTTCGGCCCTTCCCATATGGAAGTCCTACGTCCAGTCCCCAGGCAATCTCTTGGGATTTTACTAACCAAGGGTACAGTCCCCCTCAAGGACAATTCAACACCCAGTACCCCAGCTGGTCTTCTTCTCTTTGCCGGGCAAGAAGGCAACCCACTTCTCTTACAGGTCAAGAAGCCAACCTCCTGGTACAAATCCTAGTGCGGTTCTGCTAGACTTAAACCTGTAGATAGGTTCTACACTGTATACAGTCCTACAGCTAGACAGAAATCTTTCTTAGAAAAGAAAGAACAAAGCTGAGAGTTTTACAAGAATGGACTCTAACCCAGAAACTCTCAGCAAAAGACTCTCCCTAGAAATTACAATGAGCATAGAGAGAGAGAGTGAAGAGAGGAGAAGGAGTTTGAAGCTTGAAGGCTTCAAATGTTTGAGCACTTCTTCTTGGGCTCGGGCTCTTTCTCTCTTTTCCTTTGAGTGTATCTTTTTTTTTTTAAGTAAAATGTTCCAAGGAAACAAACCAGCTAAGTGCGCTATCTCCCAACGGGCGATAATGGTCTCACTCCCCTAGCTGTACCCAACCCTGAAATTTTATAAATATCAAGATAGACCAAGTACAAGAAACAGTGGGGCATACCCCTGAGATAAAAATCGAAAAAACTAGACTAACCGAATAGATGGGAAGCCAGTTTTATCAAGCACAACTGGGCCCTTACAAATAGGAGGGAAAGATGTACCAGTGAAGACAGAGGAACCACCTCTTTCACATGCAAAAGATGCTAAGCCGTCTGCCACCCTATTCGTTTCCCTATAAGTATGAAGCACAGAAATGTTGAGCCGTTTGAGTAAATATTGAGCAATCTTCCACCGCCAAGAGCACTTCCATGAAGGACATTTATCCAAAATAAGAGACTGAATCAAAACCTGAGAATCTGAATAAACCACAGCAATATGAAGACCATGATGCATCGCCAACCTTAATCCATCACAAAGAGCACACACCTCAGCAATGACACTGTTTCCTTGGCCATAAAAATATGCAAAACTGAGATGAACATCCCCTTTAGAGTCCGGAAAACATCCACCACCACCACAAGGACCAAGATTACCTTTACAAGCACCATCTACATTCAAACAAAGACCATAAGAGGGGGAATCCACCACACTAACTTTGGAGTTTTCAGCTTGACAGTGGGTTTAAAACCATAGTTAAGCAGGACGCTGAGATTGTGAGGTGAGCAACCAATTTTGAATGTCATTCCCTGGATGGCCGCATTCACAGCAAATCTGATATCTGAAGTAATCCTCTGCACAATTTTCGTAGTAGAATCAAATCTTTTAGCACATCTGAATTTCCAAATCTCCCACAACATAAGCAGCAAAACATGCGTAGCAATGAAACCTAGCGCAGAATGATAGTTCACGGTGGATAAAAACCTCCATAAGGTGGACGTGATATGGGGACCCCTAGCCTGAGCATCAAGAAGAGGAATAGCCCAGCTCCACAGAGCAGCAGCTAACTCCCCCTCAAGGAAAAGATGATCCAGATTCTCAACCGAAGGGCTTGTACAACAAGAGCAAGCGGAGACTAAATAAACTCCATAATCAGATATTCGATCATCAGTGGCTACCGCCCTATGGAGAACCTTCCATCGAAAGAGAGCAATCGGGGGATTGAATGCATTATTCCAGATTTTGAGCATGTTAGGGCGGTAATTACCTTGCGGCTGAATGACCTGGAAGGCAGACTTGGTGGAAAACTGGCCATTAGCATTCTCAGTCCAAACACAAGTATCAGGAGATTCTGAAATTATGACCTTCTCCATAACTCTAAGAATAATATCATGACTTCTGAGAGGATGATCCGGATTCATTGCCACATCATTGACTGAATAAAACGGTTGATTAACCAAAGCAGGAAGAAAGGAAATAAGTGGGGCGCTACCAACCCACCTTTGCCTCAATATGTCTATGTCTTTGCCATCCCCCAAAACCCATCTACTATGCTGCATGAGGAGATTATATGCCACTTAAAAAACTTCATTAGAAATTCCAGAAGGAAACACCCTGCTAACTTCAGTGAAATTTGATTTAAAAAATCAGCTTCTGGCATATCTTGACCACAGAAACTAACCATGGATTGCATTCCAAATGAGCTTAGCCATGAGGGAAATTTGAACATGCCACATACTTCTAACACCCAAACCTCCTTCCTGCTTAGGCCTGGAAATCTGATCCCAAGAAACCCAGTGACGACGCCTTGGCCCCTCTGCCCCATTCCAAAAAAATGAAGCACAAGAGTGCTCAATGCAGTGAATAACAGATTTTGGCAAACAAGATGTAGAAGCCACATAGATCGGGATGGAGCAGAGCACATAATTAATAAGGATAACATGACCTGCTTGAGATAAAAGTTTAGACTTCCATGAGGATAACGAATTATTCACCTTGTCTATAATGTGCTTGTAGTGGGAGACTAAGGCACGCCCACAGTAGATGGGAACGCCAAGGTAGGACAAAACCCCCGGCTGTCTTTTGAAGCCTGTCAGTGCAGCAATACGAGGACCCAAAGCAGCAGGAGCTTTGGGGGAGATAATAAAACAACTCTTTGAAGCATTCGCCTTTTGCCCAGACGACTCCTCATACTACTTTAAGAGAGAAAGAAATTTCCTTATATTGTTGGTCTGACCATTAAGAAATATGAGGGTATCATCAGCATAAAGAAGATGAGAGACAGGAATGCAACCTCTGGGGCCCCTGAAAGGAGCAAGAACACCTGTAGACTGAAGGAAACAGAGGCCTCTACTAAGCGCCTCTTCCATGATAATAAAACGAGCAGGAGCCAGAGGGTCTCCTTGTCTAATACCTCTGGAAGATTTGAAATACCCAACCTGCTGGCCATTAAACAGAACAGAGAACCAACAATTGCTAAGCAACATGCCAACGTAAGACACAAAACGAAAGAGAAACCAAAGCTCCGAAGAATAGCAAAGAGGAAGTTCGACTCCACTCAATCATAAGCCTTCATCATATCCAACTTAAAAATAACATTATTCCCACGAACCTTCCTTCCAATATCCTTCATCATATGACGAGAAATGGACACATTCTCAACAATGGAGTGACCTTTCACAAAAGCTCCCTGCTTCTCAGAGATAATAGCAGGCAAAATTGGAGACAAGCGATCAGTAAAGATCCTCGAAATAATCTTGTAACAAAAATTACAAAGACTAATCGGTCTGAAATCACCAAACGTCCTTGGGTCTTTAACCTTAGGAATCAAAGCAATAATGGAAGAAGTAGCACCACGAGGTAAAGGGTATCCCTTAAAAAATTCTTGAACAGCACTCACTACATCCTCACAAACAATGTCCCAGCACAGAGAATAAAAAGACCCTGGGAACCCATCCGGGCCAGGTGCAGCCTTGTCATTCATGCCCATTACCGCCACCTTGATCTCAAGGCTATCCGGAATAGCACAAAGAGAGGAATTCTGTTGATCAGAAATAAGAGAGGGAATAATCTGCAAGAGCTCATCAGTCACCACCGTATGAGTAGTTGAAAGAAGGTCTTGAAAATAAGATGAAGCAGCATTCTTTAAAGTTTCCTAATCTTCGCACCATTGCTGAGACCCATCAATAAGAAGCCTATGGATATAACTTTTCCTCCTATTATTCTTGACAACCACTTGGTAGAAAGTAGTATTACGATCACCATTATGTAACCATTCCATCCTGGCTTTCTGGCACCACATCTTCTCATCGTTCATCAACGCCTGGCGGAGGCGGGCATGAGATGCAGTCATAGCAATTCTATTGACTTCAGAAGGATTTTGCTCAAAGTCTTGTTCTGTCTGAGAAACATTGTTTTCCACTGCAATGATATTGTCCTAAAGGTTACCAAAAATTTCTTTATTCCACACGTGCAAAGCCTGCTTCACTGCCCTTAAACGACATAACAGAGTAACAAAGGAAGTAGACTTATACTCAAACCCCTGCCAAGCAGTCGAAACCACAGCCAAGAAAGAATCATGCGAAGCCCAAACATCCTGAAACATGAACCTACTAGGATGCTTAGGAATGTTAGTCTGACTAACCAGCAAAGGGGAATGATCAGAAACTCCACGCAAGAGATGATGAATAGAAGTATCAGGCATATTGTCTTGCCAAGAACTATTAAACATAGTCCTATCCAATCTAGCCTTCACTGAGGCGCTACCAGTATGATTATTTGACCAAGTGTATGGGGACCCAATGTACCCTGCATCAACCATACCCACAGCCATAATAAAATCATTGAAATCAAGCATAGAACTAACACTGGCAGGGATATCTTTAAGTGTATCTTGAGTTCAGGTTCTTCACTGGATGTACACTCTTTGAATGTTCTTCAGGAAAGCTCTCATTTTGTTTTTCAGCCTTGCTTCATCTTTTATATGAGTAGCTTTGAATAGATCCGTTGAAGAGATCCGTTGGAACTCTTCTAGTCGTTGCTGATTTGTCTATTCTTCTTCTTATGACTATCAGCCACTAGGTGGTCTTCGAGGTCTGCAAGCATAGAAGAAGGTACTTAGATCAAAGAGTGTTTCTGTCAAAAAGGCTTACACTTCTGTGTTTTCTACTATCACCCAGAAGTGGTAGGTAAGCCCTTTTTGTCTGACAGAAGAGAAGGGATCTAGAGAGATAAAAAAGATCTTCTGTCAGAAAGATAGAAGATTACGCAAATGAAATATATTTAACTTTTCACTAGATGCCAAAAACATTTTGAAATATAAGGAAATCGATGTTTAAGTTGAAATATATGTTTGAGCATAATCCATTTTTAAGTGAAATCCATGTTTTCAAGCGAATTGATGTTTATGTGAAATCCATGTTTGAACAGAATCCATGTTTAAGTGAAATCCATATTTTCAAGCGAATCGAAGTTTAAGTGAAATCTATGTTTGAGTGAAATCGATGTTTAAGTGAAATTGATGTTTGAGTGAAATCGATGTTTAAGTGAAATCGATGTTTACATTAAATCAATGTTTAAGTGAAATCGATGTTTACATGAAATCGATGTTTGTGATCAAACCGTTATTTTCTATCAAATCGTTATTTAAGTGAAGCAAATCGTTGTATCGATCAAATCGTTGTTTTAACTTGTCGAATCGTTACAGCGATCAAATCGTTGTTTAACTTATCGAATCGTTACATGGATCAAATCGTTGTTTTATCTTGTCGAATCGTTACAGCGATCAAATCATTGTTTAACTTATCGAATCGTTACACCGATCAAATCGTTGTTTTATTTTGTCGAATCTTTACAGCGATCAAATCATTGTTTAATCAAGGAAATCGATGTGTTCAATAGAATCCATGTTTTCAATAGAATCGATGTGGCACTTTGTGAACTGAAATTGATGTATATTGAATTGACATCGATTTAGCTTTTCAGTGCAAATCACACAGTAATAGTACCATAAATTTATATATATTAGGAAAACATAATATTAAATATATTTAATAATATTTAATTAATCATAAGTTTTGTTATCACCAAAATATAAGGGTAAAAAATAAGAGTGGTTCAACAAGTATGTCCATTCTCGGTGGGACATTTCCAACTCATATCCGATTAAGTGGTCGAGTTTGGTGTTCCTCCCAAGGGCTTGGACTTGCCCCAATAAGCATCTTGATCCAGTAGAGTCTGAAGACCCGAACAGTAAGTACATATTGATTATTTTTATGTTCCCGGACAGTTATGCAGCACTTTGGAGTTTGAAGGATAAGGTACATGTAAAAGACTGTATAAGAATCTCAAAATAGTTGGAATGATTGGAATTTCAAGGGATAACACAGTTATACAATATGAGACATTTTGAAACATTTGAAATGTAGAGGCAATCAATGTTTAAGTATAATAGTAATCGATGTTTGAATGTAATCCATGCATGTAATCGATGTTTGAACCGAAGTTGATGTTTGAATGGAGTCGATGTTTAAGTGAAATCAATGTTTTAAATGAAATTGATGTTGAACCAGAGTCAATGTTCGAATGGAGTCGATGTTTAAGTGAAATCGATGTTTTAAATGAAATCGATGTTGAACCGGAGTCGATGTTTAAGTGAAATCGATGCTTTAAATGAAATCGATGTTGAACCGGAGTCGATGTTCGAATGGTGTCGATGTTTAAGTGAAATTGATGTTTTAAAGGGAATCGATGTTGGAATCAATGTTTCAAAGGAAATCGATGCTTCAAAGGAAATCGATGTTTTAAAGGGAATCGATGTTTCAAAGGAAATCTATGTTTCGAAGGAAATCGATGTTCGAGTAAACTGTGATCGATGTGTTTGTATAGTAATTGATGTGAACTTTAAAACAGTAATTGATGTGAACTTTAAAAACAGTAATCGATGTGGCACTTAGTTAGTAATCGATATGCCTTGAACAATAATCGATTTAGCTATTTAGTGCAAATTATGAAACGATAGTGCCATAGATTCAAATGGGGGGTACTTCTTTATTTACATGTAATATCTTAAGTAAATGAAACATCAAATTATAACATTACTTAAATGATATGGAGTGTAACTAAGGTATGAGTTTGCAGTCTCGCAGAGTTTCTGCTGAGACTTCTGGAAGAAGCAGTCCTGACAGAAAAACACCAAGTCGGTCGACCGATTTTAGTAAAAACTAGAATCACAGATACTGAAATCATACGGTCCAATTATGCTTTGAATAGAAGTGAATAATCAAGATGGATAGAGAGGAACCTACCTTAGAGTTGGGCTTGCTCCCTAAGCACTTTTCTCATATCTTCCTCTTTGCAATTTCTTCCAATCTTCTCCCTTCTTCTTTCCTTTCTTTGCCTTTGCACTCTCTTTCCATCTTCCATCCTTCACCCCCTTCTCTCTTTCCTTTCTAGGACAATGGTGATGGTAATGGTGGTTTGAAGAAGAAGTGGTGAAGAAGTGTTGGTGTTCTGTGGAGGAAGGAATGAGAAGTGGAAGAAGAAGAGGTAGCAGTGGAGAAGAGAGGAAGTAGTAGAAGGCATTGGAAGAAGAGGAGGAAGAAGAAGAATCGGTGAAGAAGAAGTAGCAGAAGAAGGAAGAAGTAGCAGAAGAAGAAGTGAAAGAAGAAGGAGTGTGAAGAAAACGAAGTAGCAGTAGATAAAGCAGCAGCAGTAGTAGTAGCAGCAGATAAAGCAGTAGCAGCAGTAGTACTAGGGGGTTTATATGTAGAGTTATCTTCGAAGGGGAAGAAGGTGTGTGTGAAATCGTGGCCGATGGGGGTGCAATCGCCGGGGAAATTTCACCGGAGTTAGACACATAGGTGGGGTTAATATGTAACCCATGTTACGTAAGGTGAACAGTGATTACCCTACGTAATCACTGTGCCATAATTCATATAAATTTATATATAATTCCCATAAACTCTTTAATATAATATAATTCTTTTTAAATCCTTTTTATCTTGATGAAATTTATTTATTTTGGTTATTAATTTATGTGGTCTCATGTGCGTTTAACTCTAGAGATTATTTTAGAATTGGCGGAGTGCATTTATAATTTAAACTAATCAGAACGTCAACATGTATTATACATAAATGGCCAATTATTTTTATAAATAAAATCGATGTCTTACAGCCACGAAGTGCGAGTGATGATGAGGAGCAATCCTTATCACCTTCCTTCCATCCACCTTTCGCCACGGCTCATCAAAGGATAAGGATCACCTATTAGAGACGAGGCCTTCCCATACATAAGGGAGCTTATGTAATGCCATTACGTAATTCCATTTAATTAGTTTAGGTTGATAGCTTTCTGTATAGATTATGTCCAATTGAGATGAAATTTCAGTCATAAGCTTATTAAGAGGTGATACAAATTATAGTGATTTTAGTTTAATTTTTTGGATTAGTTTTCCATTGGGTGGAAATTGTTCCAAAAATCATTATGTCGGCCTAATCTGGATATCTGTGCATCAATAAATTAAGATATTTATATTTTTGAGATCAGTACATTTTTCTGGTAATTATGGTGTTGTTAGATTTTACTTTTGTTACCGAATTCCGATGACGCCCTATCGGGGGGTGCACACATCTGAAGATAGTACTGAAATCACATAAATTATGTGAAAAGTTTCTAGACTCAACTGTAATCATGTTCTTGTATCTTTTATGGTAATCAATATATTTTATAACGTTCAATATGTTATTATTATCTAAATTCTGGGTGTTACATACACCACCAGACACAAGCTGGTCTTCTCTTCAAACCCGAAGAGGCAAAACACCCACCTGTAGCAATAGGTCTTCTCTTCAACAAGGGGAACAAAACACCTACTCACAATAGGTCTTCTCTTTGCATAGGAAGAGGAGTGCTCAAAAAAGGAGTTGAAGGGAAGGCCTCTAGACCAAGCTTAGACAAAAATGTATTGCTTGATCTAAGGTACAATTTGAGAGAGTGAGAAGAATGAAAACTATGATGCTACCCTCTCAGATATAACAAGCTCTCAAAGGAAAAATCTAAGTGAAAGCTTTAGGGAGAGCACAAAGTAGTTGAGTTGGGATTGAGGGCACGATGCTCTTCTAATATGAAATTGGTTATGAATGCTTGTGTGTATTGCATATGTTCTTTTTTTGCTTCTCATCCATGGTCTCCTTATAAGCATTTCTACTTTCATCAGATGTAACCGTTGAGATATCCATTGTGTCACCTTTATTGGAACTTATTTCCAACCAGTCATGCCAGGCTCATTGTTTGTAAGAGGAAGTGACTACCAGAAATCTGCACACAATAAATGCTAGGATATAGAGAGGGAAAATGTGACGGCCCTGGATACTTATGCCCAATAAGGCTCCATATCTAGATCCGCCTCCCGCGAACGGACCGAAGTCTCACAAGGGATAGCTCACACACCTGTCCAGTAAGAATATAAAAGACAACCACACAGTATAAGACACAAGAAAGTACAGGTGCTCATACCTTCATATATAACAATTTACAACTGTCCCAATACATTATTACATGTCCAATTAAAAAGTACAACTACTTGGAGCATACCCCGAGGGAGCACAAGCTCACACAACTCAACTAACACTACTGCTGGTGGTACAAGTCTGCCACAACGCCTTCGCAAGCCGTACCAACGGTAAGCCCTGAAAAGAACTGTAGGGGAGTGAGCCTCAACAAGTCACAGGCTCAGCAGGGGACCACCCAAAAACCACACACAACACTGAAGATACCTCAACCCCAGAGGGTCTCACTGGCAACACCGATAGCCAAACCATATCAAGCTCACAGCAAAGCATAATTAACAACTACTAAACATGATTACCACAATAGCTACAAATCTCGGAAAGAAGAAGAGACAACAGGACTAGCATAACACCACTAGTCCGCTCAATAATAATAATGCCTAGGCCACAAGTCTCACAGGCACATTACCTCAACAACTGGTCGCCTAAGCTACAAGCCACACAGGCAAACCACTGCCGAGGCTACAAGCTTCATAGGCGAACCTCAAACGTATGGGTAACAGGACTGCTAACCAAGAGCTAGTCCTTTATACCTCTAAACTACGATATGTTGAATGCCACACACAAGGTAGCAGGACTGGCTACCACGATGCCAATCCATCACACACTAAACCATAAATGGAAGTTTACCCGAGGAAGGGTAAAACACAACAAGTGGAAGGTCTCACCACATGACCTCCAGAGAGTACAGCTCCACCTCAACACCTGAAAAGGCTCGTACACCACGTACCACGAGAAACCAGTACCCGTGAAAGGTACAAGTACCTACCACCATGAGGTACCACCACTGAAACACATTTACAACTGTGCCAACACCAGGGCACACCTTAATGGGTCAAACCACAACCAACGAGTTACTGCACACAAGCCACAACCATTGGCAAAGCACGAGTCGGAAATGAACGACGCCACCACATGGGACAGACTACTGGTTTATGACGCTAGTATCCAACCCGGACAACACAACACAAGAACTACCTCTCAGTCTCACAGCCACAGACGTAAGGTCCAGTTGTCGCTCCACCACCACAAGTAAAGCCAAAGAACTGTGGAGACCAATCAACACCACGCCTGCGGGTCACACACCCCGCAGGTCCATGCCTGGCACCTCTAAAGACTCTGGCCCGAGCTCCTTAAAGTGAGGCACTGACAACTAGGACTTGCCGGGACCCAGTACATCTACTTGTGTCCGTAACCCCCCAGCTACGAGCGCGCTACAAGCAACCAAACAACAAACTCTCACAAGTCGCTGCCCTCTGCCGTCTTTCCCTCAACCGGACGACAACTCTCCCCGAGAGCGAGGGTGTCCAAGAAGACAACAAGACCTCGACGGTACCACTGTAGCGGGACAAGCCCCGAGCACACACACGTGCTTGCTCTCCTAGGAACCTAGGGCACCCAACTGAAGAGGCATTCCGCAATAGGCGCTAGACCACCAACTCTGAAATACACAAACCACGACACATATATACTTGCATATTCTTTATTACAAACCACAGTGCAAGTGTTAGGAATAGCTTGACCCCGGTCACCCTGTGACCTACAAACTATCCTACACAGACACACATATAAATCACGATAACCAATCATATACTGGCCTATCATTAGTCATCACATGACCTCCATTGCCACATAAAGACAATGTACAATGATCATACACTAACTATTAACTTTACTCAAATTATACTAATCAAACCATTCTTATCAACCTATAAAAGACGTCACAAGACTGAGGCTAGGTTCACACTGAAACCTCACTGCCCAACCACCACGACCAACATATTAAACCACAATAAAGCATGTGCCATGCACACACCCAAACCATATAAACACCACGAAGACACCACACCAATTACGTAAACAACACACTAACCATGTAAACAACATGCTCACGGAACGCTGCAGGTGCCAATGCACCACTCACCAAAACCACACACATCAAATACCGATTATCGAATAACCAAATCACTGAAACCATGCAAAATAGGACCTCACGACTGAGGTCGCGACGTAGGGTAATGTCGCCTTCAGATCGCGACACCCCGATATGTCGCATTAGAGAACCCTAACGCGACGGGTCGGCCTGTCGTGACCTGGTCGTGACAGAAGGGTCTGTCGCCTTCACAGGCGAAAACCCTAATCCGGGATCCCTCCTCTGGATCACCACCCCAATCCATACAAACCACGGTTAATTCACATTTTTCATTCTTTAATGAATGCCCTAGCATGGTATCTACTGTTTATAAAGCATTAAACGATCTAAACTCGCACCACATGCAATCTACGCAATGAACCAAGGTGGGATCTCCCTACCTTCACGAAGAACACGCAATCTGGCTACGACACGACATCTCCCCCGCTCCATGCGAAGTCCTCACGTCGAGAGCGCGTCGAAATCCACGTCGGAACGTCGAATCGCCCAAAAAAACTGTAGTAGCTCCTCCCCTGGTCGAGCAAAGCTTGTGAAAGCTCTGTTCGGACAAACCTTCTTAAAAATGCACAACAGTTGGGAATGCGACGTAATGCTGCCTCGCGACCTAATCGCGACCTAGGTGATCGTCGCCTTCACACCCTGACGTCAGCAAGCCTTGCCCCACGTGCGACACGCGGCGTGCATGCAGACGTCACACCAAACAGCGGCAACAAGAACGCGACCACCAGGGCCGTCGCGTTCAGAACGCGACGCGCACCCCCGTCGCGTTCACAACCAGTGAACCAACGGGTGCTATGGGCTTAACCTGCCGGCCCACTAAGCCCCGCAACGCTCGGAAACCACGACCAAGGCTCAATGACCCCACATTGGTCATGAGCACCACATCAAAACTAGTAAACGCAGATCCGAACAACCACTAAACGAAGATCCACGAGGATCCGAAAAACACGCTACGTTACATTACTATCACTTAAAAAGGAATATCGTCCTCGACATTCAAAACGAACCGCAATAAACTGGACTATCACCTAAAAAGAAACAAAGCTATATACATAACAAGTAGGATACACTTCCTCTGCATCTTCCTTTCAAACCATCTGCTCATTTCCATGCTTGTTCTGCCTTCCCTCTCTTTTCAATTTACTCCACAATTGCTTTATTCTCTGGATTCAATCTGCTATTCTTTACCTTTCAACTGTAGGCGATTCTACCCTACCGATGGCACTTTATCTCCTTGGACTCAACCTACTTCCACATTTTCCTAGCTGTGTTTGCAACATTTCTTTCTGGGCCGATTTTCTTGCTTAAATCCTTTCACCTTATGCTGCTACCTTTAGATGCTCTACCGTACTAAATTCTGATTAAATTTTTGAATTCCTCGGTGCCATTCCATTTTCTGCTTATTACTACCGGCTATTACTTTATTTTATCTGTATTCACATTTTCAATTGTTTATTTCTTGCAAAATTTGCATTATCTTCAAATTTATTGCCTTTTCTGACCATTCTCCACAAACTGCCTTATTTCATACCTGACTAAAAACTTCTACTTCTCTGCTCAACTACACACATGCCTTAGGCTTTCTTTTAATTATTTAAATCTCGAATAATCTATGAATACCAAACCTTCCACGCTTCCGCTGCGCCACTCTGATTACACTGAATACCTAACAAAATATTTCATAATTTCCGCTCCCACTATTATTCACAATTGCTTTGCACTTTTATTATTACTCCGACTCTAGCTGGATTCAATACTAACTTTTCTTTCTTCTCGAATTACTTTACTCAATCAATTAATGCTAAAAGAAAATATCAAATTTTTCTAAATTAGTTTGTTTAGTACTTCAATTCTGATTGTACCATGCATAGATCAAGGAATAAGGAATAATAATATCAGCCCCCCTGCCCTCCCCTTTCCCTGAGATTTTAGAATGTAAGAACAGGTCATGAGGCCAAGGGAGATCTACCAATTAAATCGACAAGAGCATACTCAATAGCTAGTAGTTAAGTACAGTGGATCAAATCGGGATGGCAGCATGGTTTGCCCAACCGTACTTAGAAAATTTTGATGCTAGGTACAGTTTTGATATATTAACTATTTATTTCTTCTTTTTGATACTTTTTTAGTATTACATTTTAAGTTTTATTTGTGCCAAACTAAATTAGAAAGGTTTTCTTTTAGTCTGCTCCTCCTCCTCCTCTTAACTTGTTTCGACAACATAGGGTCGGCCCAATAAGGTCTGGGCCCGGACCCAATAGCCCTAAAGAGTGAGGAAAGGGATAGAGAGCCAATTGAGGATTTTAGTGTCATATAGTCAGTGACCAGTAAAGACAAAGTCCCATCTCATGTTGGTTAGAGCAAGTTCCAAGCAGCCAAACATTGTTTTTTATATTAACAATATTAAAGGGCAGAATCATGGCAGCAACAAAGACAAAACCAGACAATATTATAGATGCCGAGTCCACCCCTCAATAATCATGGCAGTGCTCACAGTCATACTAGCATGGCCTCTTGCACACTTCAAGCATGTCATAGCCACCTTGGTTATATACTAGCTGCTTTCTTTTTTATGGTAGCATACAAGTCACTGCCATGCATGCAGGACCATCACCTATGTCAAGGAGCTTATCCCTCCACCCCCCCCCCCCCCCCAAGACTTGTTTGTATCTGCAAACCATAATGACATAATCTTTGATCTGCAAAAGAGGGCTTTCTAGTTTCTTCTTTAAGAGCCTAACATATGACAACAGCAACAGCCCTTTTGTCCCAACTGGGTCTCTCAAGTAGGAGGAGGATTATAAAATTTTTAAATAAATTAAATACTAACTTATATCATCCAGTGGAAATTCCTTGATGTGATTCAAGAAATGAGAATTTATTGGGTATCCAGATACAAAATAAGATAGGACAGTTTAAATACTTATTCCAAGAGCAATATAATCATGGTCATTCAGATAAAGGCCAGTGAAATCTGCAAAATCTTGAGAAAGATTAGACCAGTAAGGAGTTTGGGAACAGTATGTCAAACAAGAAGAGCACAGTCTGCCCCATGAGTAGTTTTTATGTATGATATTGTTTTTATTTTCTTTTCATATTTATGTGGTTTATTATTGCACTTGTTTATATGTATTGTACTTCTTACTTTAATGCAATTCATTTACATGTATGTGTGAGTTTAGTTTATTTTTGCACTTGTTTATATGTATGATATTGTTTTTATTTTCTTTTCATATTTATGTGGTTTATTATTGCACTTGTTTATATGTATGCTTTAGTTTTTATTTTCTTTTTAACACTGCACACACTTCACGAGAGCGTGCTAAGCCCGTGTCAATGAACCTCCCGTTCAAGACTTTGGGATTGATGTGCACGAGTCTTATTTTCAAAGATGAGAATGTGTATATCTAACTCAAAGTCTTGAATTGTCCCGTTTTGGACAGTCTGTGAATGTTTGATCGCAGTTAGGTGGTCATTTACTATGTGTTTGTATTATTTTTTAAAAATTTCGGGTACGTCTACTCACTCCTCTCTGATATACCTTTATTGATTTAGAATATTTTCTTAACCACTTATTAGTAAGTGTTTAAGAAAATATCTTAATCAATAAATATTTTTGGTATATCGGAGAGGTGTGGGGAGATGCTGCCGAAATTTTCAGCAAATAATACAAACACATAGTAAATGGTCATCTGAGTGCGATTAAATATTCACAGATGGGTAAAAAGTGATAATCTAAATAATAAATCCTTCCTATTCATTTCAGTTGTGTCGAAGGATGTGTGATTTTGAATTTTAAAGTTATTTGTCTGTTAATATTGGTTGGGCGCAGGAAATAAATGGCTTCAGACTGTTCATGGATGTATCGCAGAATAGTTGATCATGTGGTGTCAGTGGAGTTTAGGGTCGGAGTTGAGAATTTCATTCAGTTTGCATTGGGGAATCCAAATGCAGCAGTAGACAGCGAAGGTCGCATCCGATGTCCTTGTCTGATTTGTAAAAAATTGAAGTGGAATTCACTATGGGAGGTTCAACACCATTTATATAGAAAAAGGTTTGTTGAAGGTTATATGAATTGGACATGTCATGGTGAGGAGTTCTGGTCGCACGAGCCTAGTAATGTGGAAGGCACAAATACGTACGTGGATATGGTTGTAGATGCTGCTGGTCCGACATTCAGTGTACATGAGGATCCTGCATACGCTGAAGACGTGCCGAATAAGGGAGCCGAAAGATTCTATCAGTTACTTAAGGATGCTGATGAGCCATTGTGGCATGGTTGTCAAAAACACACTCGGTTGTTAGCAGTGTCACAGTTGCTGAACTTGAAATCTGAATTTCATATATCTGAGAATTGCTTTGATCGTCTCCTCCTCATCATCAAGAGCATGTTACCTCCAGATGAGAAGCTGCCTCCAAATTTTTATCGTGCCAAGAAGATGGTCAATGATTTAGGACTTGGATATGTGAAAATAGATGCATGTCCTAATCATTGTATGTTGTATGACAAAGAGAATGCAGATATGGTATCATGTTCAGTTTGCCATCATGATAGGTTTAAACCTAAAAGAGGGGTCAATTCTAGGGGAAAGGATATACCTTATGCGTCATTGCGATATTTCCCCCTTACACCCAGGCTGCAGCGAATGTATATGTCTTCAAAGATAGCTGGACATATGAGGTGGCATGCAAAAAGAGTACGTCGGGACAAGGATATTATGACTCATCCTGCAGATGGCGAAGCTTGGATTCATTTCAACCATGTTTATCCTACCTTCTCAAGGGAGTCGCGTAATGTGAGGCTTGGTTTATACACTGACAGATTCAATCCATTTGGAGGTTCAGTGGCTTTCTACTCCAGCTGGCCAGTGTTCGTGACGCCATACAACCTTCTGATGACCAAGTTGTCCACATAATAAATAATTCAGTTATTTATATATTAATTTTGATGATTAACAAAATAGTACTAATGAATTACTTGAGCTTTGAGAACAGGAAATAAAAGAAAAATGAAAGTTCAAGACAATCAGGTAAGTCTCATCTCACATTCTGTCCAAGTCTTTGTATCGACTTCTTTGATAAGCAGAACGATTTACTCTCTGACCGAAAAGTTCAAAACAAATCGATATCGCAATGATTCTTTAAGACATCGCAACGATTTCTTTAGAACTCGCAACGACTCTCTAGCCGTAACGATTTCTTTAGACCTCGTAACGATTTCTTTAGAACTCGCATCGACTCTCTAGCCGTAACGATTTCTTTAGACCTCGTAACGATTTCTTTAGAACTCGCAACGACTCTCTAGCCGTAACGATTTCTTTAGACCTTGTAACGATTTCTTTAGAACTCGCAACGACTCTTTAGCCGTAACGATTTCTTTAGACCTCGTAACGATTTCTTTAGAACTCGCAACGACTCTTTAGCCGTAACGATTTCTTTAGACCTCGTAACGATTTCTTTAGAACTCGCAACGACTTTCTAAGGCGTAACGATTTCTTCAGATTTTATAACGATTTGCTTTGTGCAACGATTTGTTAAGAGTTCTCGTAACGATTTCTTTGAAACTCGTAACGACTTGATAGTTGTAATGATTTCATTAGTTTTCGTAACGATTTCTTTGAAACTCTTAATGACTTGATAGCTGTAACGATTTCTTCAGTTCTCGTAATGATTTCTTTGAAACTCGTAACGACTTGATAGCTGTAACGATTTCTTCAGTTCTCGTAATGATTTCTTTGAAACTCGTAACGACTTGATAGCTGTAACGATTTCATTAGTTTTCGTAACGATTTCTTTGAAACTCGTAACGACTTGATAGCTATAACGATTTCTTCAGAATCAGAATGACTTGCCATGATTCATAACGATTTCTTTAGAGTTCATAAACGACTTGATAAGTGTTTACAACGATTTGCTATAACTCATAATGATTTCATCATTATAATTTGATAATGCTCTGTCATAACGATTTTTCTGTTATCGTATAACGATTTCATAAGTCATCGGGAGTGTTCATATCAACTTTCTTACTGTATCAATAAAATGCTTTTTAATAGCGTTGAAAAGTCAAAGTCATATCTCGTTTGTTGACTACTATGCATTAAATGCTCTCTGATCGTATCTCCCATGCATGCAGACAATATCTTCTATTTTTATGCTACTCTGTCTACGTACTTTTTAGACAAAAGGGAGCTTTGCTATATATTGCAATATCTGTTCCATCTGCAACTAACAATCGACGACAGTCCTAGCTGTCCTCTATTTATTGTTGTCATGCTCGCAGATATCTGACAAGACTCATCTGTACAACGTTGGACACAAGATACAAGATTCTAAAACATTTTTCTTGGCGTGTACTAAAGGATAAAAGACTGAAGATCAGAAGCTTCCTTGGTGACCAGTCTAACGTACATCTGGATGAGAGACAACGGTTCTCTTAACGTTCAAATTTCAAGAAGAAGCTTAAATACGAGACTCAAGACTGAAAGAATGAGACATATACAAGAAAAGCGAGCAACACCAATTCTTCTAGTCTTCTGAGTTTCAAGAAAGAGCGAAGCGTCCATTCGATTTGTCCTCTTAGCTCTTTAGCTCTCAGTGTTCAAACAACAAATCCTCCTGAGAGCCTGTGTAGTCTTTGGAGAGAAACCAGTGTCAATTCTCTTTCTCTCTTGAGGCTTGTTTGCTTCAGCTTGCAGCTGATTAAGCTAGTGTCTGAAGCTTGTTCTTAAACTTCATTTTTGTGTTTTGTACCCTTCTGTGAAGGAAGACCTGGTGGTATCCAGGGTGTTGTTCCTTCTGGACGAAGGAAGACCTGGTGGTATCCAGGGTGGTTGTTTTTCCCTTCAAGTTGAAGGAAGACCAGTTGAGGCTGGGTGTAAGGATCTGTGAGGGGGATAGTACCCTAATTAGTGAAATCCTGAGGCATTGCTCAGGGACTGGACGTAGGTCTCCTGTGGAGAGGAGTTCCGAACCAGGATAAAACCCTTGTGTTTGTGGTTATGCTTATGTGCATTTGCTGTCTTATTTTGTCCAACTCTAACATTTGTTTAAGTTGTTCTGTAATCCTTTAGTGAACAGGTTTTAATCAAAGATCAATTTTTAATAACCCATTCACACCCCCTCTGGGCTAGCTAGCTGGGCAACACCTTCCTCCGAGCATGTGCATGAAGCGAGAGAATTTGTTCCTGTCCTTATAGATTCCTGGTCCGAAAAGTCCTACAAAAAATATAGACATCTATCTAAGACCTTTGATTGATGAATTGAAATTATTATGGACTGAGGGGGTCAATACTTATGATGCATCTAGAAAGCAAAATTTCACCATGAGGGCAGCATTGTTGTGGACTATAAGTGATTTTCCTACATACAGAATGCTATCTGGTTGGAGCACACATAGGAGGCTAGCATGTCCGTATTGTATGGATAATACCAAATCGTTTGTACTTAAACATGGTGGGAAGTCCTGCTGGTTTGATTGCCATCGATAGTTTTTAGCAGCTGATCACCCTTTCAGAAGACAAAAAGATGCATTCCTAAAGAACAGAAAGGAACGAGATGAAGTTATATTCAAGAGGTTGTCCGGTCATCATATGGCAACACGTGTTGCAAATTTGCCAGATATCACACAACAGATGGGCAACACTCGACACCTTTCAGGTTTTGGGAAGGAGCACAACTGGGTGAAGAGAAGCATTTTTTGGGAGCTACCTTATTGGTCGACTCTTCTTGTGTGGCACAATCTAGACGTGATGCATATCGAGAAAAATGTCTTTGATAATGTATTCAACACTGTTATGGATATCAAAGGTAAAACAAAGGACAATGTGAATGCACGCTTGGACTTGTCCATGCTCTGTAAACGTCTAGAGTTAGAACTTGTTGAAGTAAATGGGAAATCAATTAAACCAAAAGCAGTTTATGTGCTTGGAGGAGGACAAGTAAAGGAAGTGTGTCAGTGGCTGAAACAGTTGAGATTTCCTGACGGTTATGTGTCTAATATTGCTTGTTCTGTCAACGTCAGTGCGAGAAAGATATATGGAATGAAGAGTCACGACTGCCATGTGTTCATGCAAAGGTTGCTACCTATTGCATTTCGTGACATGTTGCCGAAGCCTCTATGGGGAGCGTTGTCTGAGCTGAATCGATTTTTCACGATTTTATGTGCATCAGAACTCAGACCTCAGGATGTGCAAACTATCGAACAGAATGTGGTCACCATCGTATGCAAGTTGGAGAAGATATTTCCGCCTGCATTCTTCGATTCAATGGAGCATTTACTCGTACATCTACCATATGAAGCGATGGTCGGAGGGCCAGTACAATATAGATGGATGTATCCATTTGAGAGGTATATGTAAATATTAACTGCTTCCTTCTTAGAATTGCACCTTACATCAGTGACACGTTTTCTAATTGTCTTGTACATTGTTGATGTAGGTGTATGCATGACCTCAAAATGAAAGTCCAAAATAAAGAAAAAGTGGAGGGTTCTATTGCTGAGGCATACATTATGGAGGAAATCTCAAACTTTTGTTCAATGTATTTTGAAGCAGACATTCAAACTCGTCGTACACAACCTCCACGTAATGATGATGGGGGGGAATCTGTGTGTTCAAATCGACTCTCAATATTTACTCATCCTGGACGTGCCTTCGGACGTTCTTCAACTCGAATGCTGGATGACAGAGAGTTATGCGCCGCAGAGATATATAATCTTTTAAATTGTGCTGAGCTAGAATGTTATGTTAAGTAAGTACTACTCTCACAATTTATTGTGTATGTAACTTCTTTGCCTTTATTCTAGCTATTCAGTGTGGTCTTCTATTCATATTGCAGACAATTTGATTCAGAAGTAATTCAAAGAAATCCACATCTCACTGATTTTGAGGTTGAAAAAGAACGAGAGAAGTCATTGGCCTTATGGCTAAGAAAATGCGTAAGTGTACACGGTCGAAGAGTATTCAAGAAAAGTTATGTTCACTTTTTAACTAGTCTTTTGTACACGCAGGTTGAACAAGGTTTAATTACTGATGAAAGAGTTCGTCAGGTAGCCTATGGCCCATCCAAAATTGCACATAATTATCCTGGATTTATTGTCAATGGGTATAGGTTTCATACAAAAGACTATGGGCAGAATAAATCTACCATGAACAGTGGCGTATGTGTAAAAGGAAGTACATATAATGAAAGTGAGTATGACTACTATGGTATTGTAGAGGAGATCCTACAATTGCAATATCTAAAAGAAGACAATCATATATTCTTGTTCAAGTGTCATTGGTTTGATCTGAATTCCATTCGAAATGACACAACGCATGGGATTGTCGAGCTTAAGCATAAGTCAAAATTGAATACTTATGAGCCATTCATCTTAGCCACACAAGCCCACAAGTGTATTATACAAGCTATCCATCATCTACAAATAAAGAACGAAATGATTGGTGGGTATTTTGCAGAGTTAAGTCAAGAATATTCTCTGATTATGAATTGGACATGACTGATCAGACACCTAAAGAGGTCAACGCAGAATTCTTTCAAGAAGACTTTGTTGAAAATGTCGAGTTGACAACTCATATTGGAGAAGACGAATCTGAAGCACCAATTTCCTTGTCTCACGGAAATGAGGTCGAAGAAGTCGATCCACGTGAGATGCAAGACAATAGTGCTCGTCGTACAGATATTGAATGTGAAAGTTCTGATGATGAAGAGGAATATACCAGTGATGAATGTGTAGATGATGATGAAGATGGGGTTGAATTAGACATATCGTCATCATCTGAGGAGGAAATGGATATCAATTAAAAACGGGTAGAATTTTTTCACATTTATAGAGTATATTTGAAGTAGCTCACTTTCAATATAAGCAATTGACTACTGATGTAAGGCCTCGAATTTTCTTTTTCCCACTTATATTTTATGTATATGATGTTTGCTCGTTCTTGCATAAATGGCGTGCATGAAAATTGTGCATGATATAATTATAAATTTCGCATGTGTACATGCGTGGATGTATATTATTATCGTGAATATAAGTAATTGGCCAATTTTGTGTATAAGGTATCTATTTAAATATTATGCATGTACATATAGAGTTCAAGTATGGTAGGTGTATTTAGTAGTATATATTGTAATTCTATACTCCTCATGAATAACATGCATGTATTTTATGATATTTAGGTGAGAATAGGCAATTAACTAAATTGTGCATATTGTGCATATTAAGGAATCCCATGCATATAGTATTTAAGTAATGTTGTGCAAGTTTAATCTAGTTACCGGTGAGTATGTTGTACCTATCTATTTCATGCATAATGTACCTAAGTATGTTACATCCGTGTGTGTATACTATATGTATGTCAAATCAAGTGTGTGCATACAAGAACTATTTTGTTGAATAGATTATTCCTAGCTAACTTAATTCATATTGCCTCCAAATGATTTTGAAACCCTCGCAATTCTTGTCATTTTATTTTTCCGTGTGTTGAGTCACGCTTATGTAAAATATCATGTACGCATAGGTAGATATCTACGTACATCTTATCTTAGTGTACTTTTGTATGCATGTGTATGCCTAGGTATAAATGTTGTTGATTGCATGGTGTAGTAATACATGTTATACCTTATACATTGTATGTATATACGAAGTGTAAATACAGTTCTTTGTGTGTTGAGTCATGTTGTGTATATATATATATATATATATATATATATATTATATATATATATATATATATAGTATGTAGTATGTTATGTACGTATTATATTATCTTGATGTGCCTATGTATGTATGTGTATGATTAGTTGTAAATATTGGATGTTTGCATGGTATAGTGGTGTATACGTTATACTACATAGGTTTCATGTACATAATGTATGGATTAAGCATGGCTCTGCATGATTTTAAGTTCTGGCAGAAGGGCAATTTGGCGTCAACATGGGTGGACGCCCATGAGGTGTCGGCATCCATATCGATGGACGCCAAGCCTTAAGTAGCCGTCCATATAGGTGGACGTTTACTTCTTTGACCTGCATGCACAGCAGACCCGAATTCCGGGGGCAAGCAAGCCCAACCATTGGGGAGATGTCCCCAACGGCTATCAAGCCCTCACATGACCATCTGTGTGGGATGAGAGGTCTCTCTCCTATAAACCAACCACTCCTTGCAGCCCCCAAGAGCTCTCTTTGGCTCTTTGCAAATAGGAGAGAAAAACCCTAGCTTCTGGGAGAAAAACCTGGCTTTGCATGCCTTGATCCGACGGATTGGAGCTTCATCCGGCCATCTACAACAACCAGGAGCTAGCTGAAGCATAGAGGGAGGCTTCCCCGACTCCTACCTGCTGTGGAGATCAACCAAGAACCCGAAGGAGTGGTGTTTTGGAGGCTTCTTGGGACTGCCCAAGGACAACTTCATCACCTATTTTCGTCCCTTTGGAGGTTTTTAAAAAGGCAAGTAACCTATAGATCTCAATCCTATACATGTGCCCTAGGTCTCAACATTTTTCTGGATTTTTCCTCGTGTCATGGATCCTCCCATTCCCCTGCTATTTAGAGCTCGGTCTGTGTTCTTGCACAGACAGGAACTTGGCGTCAAGGCCATTGACGCCGAGATCTCCAGTCGGCATCCAGCGATCTTGCCGTCCAACTCCTTGAACAGCCATACATTGCCGTCAAGTTCTTCAGTGCAGAACAGTGAACTGTTTTGCCTTAAGTAATTATTTTTCGGACTTTGACGCATGAGGATATAGTGTAATTTTTTATGTTATGTAAAATAGATAATGTGATGTGTGTGAAAAGTTCTGTGGTTTTCTGTGGATGGCATAAATTATTAGATTTATTGAAATACATGTTGGGGGAAAATGGATTATGCACGTTCACCTACTGTCTACATGATCCCAGAGGAATGGAATGCCTTAGATTTTTCTAAATCATGTGTATACATATCAGTCCAGGCCCTGAAATTTTGAGAATTTTTCCATTATTGTGGGATTTACTGTAATTTCTTTTTTGGAAATAGAAGACATGCGTAGGATTTGTAAAGTTCATAGTAAATTGGGTGTTGTGCAATAAATCCGCGGAAAATTCCTATGATGATGTATATGTTCGGTTCAGGGCTGTGAACTGTCAAACTGGATATTCATGTTATGTTCCATGATAAATTGAATTATGAATGGCATGAAACTGAATGTTTTATTTTCTGTAAATTTAATATAGCTCAGAAAAATATGTAAATTTGCATGTATGATCTGAAACCAGCACTAAGTCTGTGGTTAAATTCTCATGTTATTTGGGAAAACATAAAGTAATATTCATGTCAATTTCACATGACAATAGAAATTTAAGTATGTCCATTGAGATAAATTACTTGCTGATTGATCTCAGCATGATTGGTATAATTTTTTGAGTATTTAAATGTGTATGAATTATGTAGGAAGGTGTGCATGAATGAGAAGTGAGAGAACAAGTGACATATGTGTATAAAATGGTTAAATGTGACAAGATAAACAATGGTGCCCATAAGACACTGCCACCCTAGATGCTTGGAGCTGTACTGTAGTAATGCCCCTACGGGAAAGCTCAATATGATCTCTGATACCCTAGAGAAGGGTCTTGATAAATTGTTATACCCTGGCAAAGGGTCTTGTGAAATCCTGGAGGTGCACAAGTTCCACTGGAAATGGTGGGAAGGGCTTTCCCCGGTTTCTGCAGGAACTAAGACTTTATCACTGTGCCGGTGATTAAGTACGTGAATGTGAACGTGTGTGTTATATGATCTTCTAGTGGTGGTTTGGGTTGTGTCTTGGCATTATGTGAAAATGAGCATAAGTGTGATGTGAAAAGTGATATGTGTTCATGGCACAAGGTATGTGCGAGATATGTGTAAATGTGGCACATGTTATGTGCAAAAGTGAAATGATAAGAAGTATGTGAATGTGAAAGAGGAAATAATGAGAAATGTGTATAAGTATTGTGTGATAGAACAAAAGTGAGTGTATGTGAAAGCCAAGATTAATCATATGGTTGTATGTAATGAGAAAATAGTATAAGTGTAAATGGCAATAGTGTTAATTGATATTTTTTTATTGATGTGTATAAATGTGTGTTATTATCTTCATGAATTAGATTATTCTCGGTGTGTATGTGTTGATGTATTAATTGTCAAATGAAAAAAAAGAAAAGTGATGTTACTGTTAGTACCAAAATGTAAGTATATGCTTTCATATTCATGAAATTTGAATTATTGGATGTACATGTGTTTAGTACTATGTTGTGTAGTTGAAAGTGATCCCTATGCGAAGCTAATATGAATGTGATAAAATTGGTATAAAATCAGCAAGCTAAATGTGAAGTAAATTGTTATGATTGCATGTAAAGTGAGTTAGAAATCATGCTAGGAGTGCTACCTATCTTGTATATGTTTCTATGGTTTAGTTGTGCAAACTTTACAATGACTAGGGTAAAGTATAAAACGTGTGAGTGTATATTTTACTCGTGTTAATGACACCATGATGTTAGTGATCTTGATAGATTTTAGTTTTACATTTGTTAGGATAATTGTTTAATGAAATTCCATGTGAAATTATTTAGGTTAAAGCGTGATCATGTATGATTTTAACTGCTGAAATTTTATTGTGTTAATTGATAAAAAGCATGCATGTATTGAATCTTAAGTTACTTGCTAAGTCTATTGTGTAGACTCACTCTTGCTAAACATTTCTGGAAATTAGCAGCGGAGGAGCTAGCAAGATTTGAAGTGGAGTTGGACTAAGTGATTGAAGATTTGTAATTTATCTTTCATAGTATGTAATGCTACAATTAAAATTTGAATTTTGATCAAATGTACTTGGAGTCGGCTATGTTTGGAAAATATTGCGCTTATGTTATCTCTTGTTGAACTATACAGACTGTGGTATGTGGATTTAAAAGTTGATGGAATAAGATTCATTTAAATTCCGTTGCATTATTCAATTCTATTCGTGTATATCTCAGCTCACTTGTTACTTGTTGGGGTATTCTCCCCTGTAGCGGCTTGCTCTCATCCGATGAGGGTTGGTATAACCGTACCGGGTGGAAGTGGGTCGTTGCAGAGATGGTATCAGAGTCCTTTGGGTTGAGATTATACATAAATAGCCATCAACTAAATCACATCTCTAAGTCTTTGTAATGGATAACCCGATCCAAGGAATAATTAAGATAGTACTAGAATAGTAGTAAGATAAATACATGATAACATGTTAGGTATAGGGATAAATGGAGTTTAACTTGATGTTAATTTTGTAGCAATGGCTAGAGGGGTGGGTTCGGCGTTCGAGCTTACCTATTCGGGATGAAGAGTTAAGTAGCACTGACGGAGAGCAGCATGAAATATCAGCACCTCAGGGATCGCCTGTGCCACCCCCGCCACCGTTGGCTGATTATTGTACGGTCATGCAAGGGATTGTACAAGCAATACAGACTCAAGCGCAAACACAAGCGGCTCTTCAAACTCTGCTTCAGGCTCAGGTTCCAGCACCAGCTCAGCAGGACCGTGGTTTAGGAGGTGTATCAGTCATGAAGAGGTTCAAGAGGATGGCTCCACCCTCTTTTAAGGGGGAGAGTGAGCCGTTAGTTGCAGAAAGTTGGCTCAGGGAAATCGAAAAGATATTCAGAGCCATCAGGTGTGCAGAGGATGACAAGATCAGTCTGGCGGCATACATGCTTCAGGAGCGAGCGGATGTGTGGTGGTCTTCCGTTCTTCGCACGCAGTTTGAGGGAGTGGAGATAGAAGTTACTTGGGAAGATTTGTTAAGGATGTGTCAGGCCAAGTATGTTCTTGAACATATACAGGACAAAATGGAGCAGGAATTCTTAGCGTTGACTCAGGGATCAATGACAGTTTTGGAGTATGAGGCTAGATTTGCAGAGTTGTCTAGATATGCACCACACATAGTTGTTGATGAGAGGCACAAGGCAAGGAAGTTTGTAATGGGGCTTAGACCGTCATTGAGAGCCAGACTGGCGGAGTTTGACCTTAGAACTATGGATGTGGCTCTTAGCGCGGCGTGCAGACATGAGAGTGAAATGGAGTTGTACTTGGCAGAGAAGAAAGCCCGATTAGAAATGTTACCAGAACCATTTCAACGGAAAAAGAGGAAGATGAAGAAGCTCATGAAAGGACAACAACCAACTATGGTACCAATAGAATCAACCTTTCAGTCAGTAGTTTCGGCCGGCAACGAGAAGCCCGTATGTGTGCATTGTGGCAAGCGCCATGGCGGAGACGTATGTTGGACAAGGTCGGGAAGATGTCTCAAGTGTGGTAGCAAGAATGATCGGATTAAAGACTGTCCGAATCAGAAGAAGAGGTTTATTCCCTGAGATGTTCTAGTAGTAAGGAAGCAACCGGTAGGAATTTAGGCACTGGTCTAAGTGAACTAGAAGCGGCAATGAGATGTCATCAAGGGTACGTGATCCGATCTTCGAGGACGAAGATCTCTTTTAAGGGGGAGAGGGTGTAAGGCCCCGAATTTTCTTTTTCCCACTTATATTTTATGTATATGATGTTTGCTCGTTCTTGCATAAATGGCGGGCATGGTATAATTATAAATTCGCATGTGTATATGCGTGGATGTATATTATTATCGTGAATATAAGTAATTGGCCAATTTTATGTATAAGGTATCTATTTAAATATTATGCATGTATATATAGAGTTCAAGTATGGTAGGTGTTTTTAGTAGTGTATATTGTAATTCTATACTCCTCATGAATAACATGCATGTATTTTATGATATTTAGGTGAGAATAGGCAATTAGCTAAATTGTGCATATTAAGGAATCCCATGCATATAGTACTTAAGTAATGTTGTGCAAGTTTAATCTAGTTACCGGTGAGTATGTTGTACCTATCTATTTCATGCATAATGTACCTACGTATGTTACATCCGTGTGTGTATACTATATGTATGTCAAATCAAGTGTGTGCATACAAGAACTATTTTGTTGAATAGATTATTCCTAGCTAACATAATTCATATTGCCTCCTAATGATTTTGAAACCCTCGCAATTCTTGTCATTTTATTTTGCCGTGTGTTGAGTCACGCTTATGTAAAACATCATGTACGCATAGGTAGATATCTACGTACATCTTATCTTAGTGTACTTTTGTATGCATGTATATGCCTAGGTATAAATGTTGTTGATTGCATGGTAGTAATATACATGTTATACCTTATACATTGTATATATACGAAGTGTAAATACAGTTCTTTGTGTTTGAGTCATGTTGTTGTGTGTATATACATATATATATATATATATATATATATATATATATATACATTGTATGTGTATGTAGATATTTATGTACGTATTATTATTATCTTGATGTGCCTATGTATGTATGTGTATGATTAGTTGTAAATATTGGATGTTTGCATGGTATAGTGGTGTATACGTTATACTACATAGGTTTCATGTACATATATGTATGGATTAAGCATGGTTCTGCATGATTTTAAGTTCTGGCAGAAGGGCAATTTGGCGTCAACATGGGTGGACGCCCATGAGGTGTCGGCGTCCATATCGATGGACGCCAAGCCTTAAGTAGCCGTCCATATAGGTGGACGTTTACTTCTCTGACCTGCATGTGCAACAGACTCGGAATTCCGGGGGCAAGCAAGCCCAGCCATTGGGGAGATGTGCCCAATGGCTATCAAGCCCTCACATCACCATCTGCGTGGGATGAGAGGTCTCTCTCCTATAAACCAACCACTCCTTACAGCCCCCAAGAGCTCTCTTTGGCTCTTTGTAAAGAGGAGAGAAAAACCCTAACTTCTGGGAGAAAAACTTGGCTTTGCATGCCTTGATCCGACGGATTGGAGCTTCATCTGGCCATCTACAGCAACCAGGAGCTAGTTGAAGCATAGAGGGAGGCTTCCCCGACTCCTACCTGCTGTGGAGATCAACCAAGAACCCGGAGGAGTGGTGTTTTGGAGGCTTCTTGGGACTGCCCAAGGAGAGCTTCATCACCTATTTTCGTCCCTTTGGAGGTTTTTAAAAAGGCAAGTAACCTATAGATCTCAATCCTATACATGTGCCCTAGGTCTCAACATTTTTCTGGATTTTTCCTCGTGTCCTGGATCCTCCCATTCCCTTGTTATTTAGAGCTCGGTATGTGTTCTTGCACAGAAAAGAACTTGGAGTCAAGGCCATTGACGCCGAGATCTCCAGTCGGCATCCAGCGATCTTGCCGTCCAACTCCTTGAACGGCCAGACACTGCCGTCAAGTTCTTCAGTGCAGAACAGTAAACTGTTTTGCCTTATGTAATTATTTTCCAGACTTTGACGCATGAGGATATAGTGTAATTTTTATATGTTATGTAAAATAGATAATGTGATGTGTGTGAAAAGTTCTGTGGTTTTCTGTGGATGGCATAAATTATTAGATTTATTGAAATACATGTTGGGGGAAAATGGATTATGCACGTTCACCTACTGTCTACATGATCCCAGAGGAATGGAATGCCCTAGATTTTTCTAAATCATGTGTATACGTATCAGTCCAGGCCCTGAAATTTTGAGAATTTTTCCATGATTGTGGGATTTACTGTAATTTTTGTTTTGGAAATAGAAGACATGCGTAGGATTTGTAAAGTTCACCGTAAATTGGGTGTTGTGCAATAAATCCGGGGAAAATTCCTATGATGATGTATATGTTAGGTTCAGGGCTGTGAACTGTCAAACTGGTTATTCATGTTATGTTCCATGATAAATTGAATTATGAACGGCATGAAACTGAATGTTTTATTTTCTGTAAATTTAATATACCTCAGAAAAATATGTAAATTTGCATGTATGATCTGAAACCTGCACTAAGTCTGTGGTTAAATTCTCATGTTATTTGAGAAAACAGAAAGTAATATTCATGGCAATTTCACATGAAAATAGAAATTTAAGTGTCCATTGAGATAAATTACTTGCTGATTGATCTCAACATGATTGGGATAATTTTCTGAGTGTTTAAATGTGTATGAATTATGTAGGAAGGTGTGCATGCATGAGAAGTGAGAGAACAAGTGACATATGTGTATAAAATGGTTAAATGTGACAAGATAAACAATGGTGCCCATAAGACACTGCCACCCTAGATGCTTGGTGCTGTACTGTAGTAGTGCCCCTATGGGAAAGCTCAATATGATCTCTGATACCTTAGAGAAGGGTCTTGATAAATTGTTATACCCTGGCAATGGGTCTTGTGAAATCTTGGAGGTGGACAAGTTCCACTGGAAATGGTGGGAAGGGCTTTCTCCGGTTTCTGCAGGAACTAAGACTTTATCACTGTGCCGGTGATTAAGTACGTGAATGTGAATGTGTGTGTTATATGATCGTCTGGTGGTGGTTTGGGCTGTGTCTTGGCATTATGTGAAAATGAGCATAAATGTGATGTGAAAAGTGATATGTGTTCATGGCACAAGGTATGTGCGAGATATGTGTAAATGTGGCACATGTTATGTGCAAAAGTGAAATGATAAGAAGTATGTGAATGTGAAAGAGGAAATAATGGGAAATGTGTATAAGTATTGTGTGATAGAACAAAAGTGAGTGTATGTGAAAGCCAAGATTAATCATATGGTTGTATGTAACGAGAAAATAGTATAAGTGTAAATGGCAATAGTGTTAATTGATATTTTGTTTATTGATGTGTATAAATGTGTGTTATTATCTTCATGAATTAGATTATTCCTCGGTGTGTATGTGTTGATGTATTAATTGTCAAATGAAAAAAAAGAAAAGTGATGTTACTGTTAGTACCAAAATGTAAGTATATGCTTTCATATTCATAAAATTTGAATTATTGGATGTACATGTGTTTAGTATTATGTTGTGTAGTTAAAAGTGATCCCTATGCGAAGCTAATATGAATGTGATAAAATTGGTATAAAATCAGCAAGCTAAATGTGAAATAAATTGTTATGATTGCATGCAAAGTGAGTAGAAATCATGCTAGGAGTGCTACCTATCTTGTATATGTTTCTATGGTTTAGTTGTGCAAACTTTACAATGACTAGGGTAAAGTATAAAACATGTGAGTGTATATTTTACTCATGTTAATGACACCATGATGTTAGTGATCTTGTTAGATTTTAGTTTTACATGTGTTAGGATAATTGTTTAATGAAATTCCATGTGAAATTATTTAGGTTAAAGCGTGATCATGTATGATTTTAACTGCTGAAATTTTATTGTGTTAATTGATAAAAAGCATGCATGTATTGAATCTTAAGTTACTTGCTGAGTCTATTGTGTAGACTCACTCTTGCTAAACATTGCTGGAAATTAGCAGCGGAGGAGCTAGCAAGATTTGAAGTGGAGTTGGACTAAGTGATTGAAGATTTGTAATTTATCTTTCATAGTATGTAATGCTACAATTGAAATTTGAATTTTGATCAAATGTACTTGGAGTCGGCTATGTATTTGGAAAATATTGCGCTTATGTTATCTCTTGTTGAACTATACAGACTGTGGTATGTGGATTTAAAAGTTGATGGAATAAGATTCATTTAAATTCCGTTGCATTATTCAATTCTATTCGTGTATATCTCAGCTCACTTGTTACTTGTTGGGGTATTCTCCCCTGTAGCGGCTTGCTCTCATCCGATGAGGGTTGGTATAACCGTACCGGGTGGAAGTGGGTCGTTGCAGAGATGGTATCAGAGTCCTTTGGGTTGAGATTATACATAAATAGCCATCAACTAAATCACATCTCTAAGTCTTTGTAGTGGATAGCCCGATCCAAGGAATAATTAAGATAGTATTAGAATACTAGTAAGATAAATACATGATAACATGTTAGGTATAGGGATAAATGGAGTTTAACTTGATGTTAATTTTGTAGCAATGGCTAGAGGGGTTCGGCGTTCGAGCTTACCTATTCGGGATGAAGAGTTAAGTAGGAATGACGGAGAGCAGCATGAAGTACCAGCACCTCAGGGATCGCCTGTGCCACCCCCGCCACCGTTGGCTGATTATTGTACGGTCATGCAAGGGATTGTACAAGCAATATAGACTCAAGCGCAAACACAAGCGGCTCTTCAAACTCAGCTTCAGGCTTAGGTTCCAGCACCAGCTCAGCAGGACCGTGGTTTAGGAGGTGTATCAGTCATGGAGAGGTTCAAGAGGATGGCTCCACCCTCTTTTAAGGGGGAGAGTGAGCCGTTAGTTGCAGAAAGTTGGCTCAGGGAAATCGAAAAGATATTCAGAGCCATCATGTGTGCAGAGGATGACAAGATCAGTCTGGCGGCATACATGCTTCAGGAGCGAGCGGATGTGTGGTGGTC